>JACSZP010026573.1:731-23026 GCA_016161895.1 Pinna nobilis
CTCTGCTAGCGGATGCGGTTTCCTTTAATTAAACATTCTATGAAAACAATGCAAATGTTTATGAAATGTTTCAGTGAAAGATAAAAATCTGGAATATCATTAAAGAGTAAAAACTATTTCAGGCATGCGACCTATCATAAAAAAGATAAACTACGTGAAGTCTAAACACCAATAAATATTCTGTTGTCACCTTCTGTATCTAGGTGAAACTGTTAATTCCAGAGCTTTGTTTACATGGGTCATATTAATATTTATACTCTAAAAATACATTCATATAATTGGATGATTAACATTCACCCACAAGGGTCTCAAATTATATTGCTTGATTTACAGAAGGGCTTGCAAGAATGGACATACATATGTAACAGTCGGAACAACCTTCGTGTGGTCTATTTCGTTGGAATTCGATGATTTCTCGTAAGCTGTTCAGTTTTATCCTATCTATTATTAATTCATGTATCTCTATATTTAATACATTAATTACACGTCATAATTTGGATTATCAAAATTATCCAGTTTAGTTAAGATGGAAAACATTCCTCATACGTCGGTTGGCTGACCCTGTCTTTCGGATGAGACAGTAAAAAGCGAGGTCCCGTGTCACAGTAGGTGTTGGCACGTTAATGAACACTACCTGATTTACGGCCGTGTGCCGAGCATAGGAAAAATCTGTCGCCCTTCAGCTGCTTACGGTGACGTCTCCATATAAATGAAAGGTTTTTGATTCAGACGTTAAACAACAATACTATCAAGCAACTAACCAAGTCCTTATATGTTTTCAAACGAATTAAAAGGAAACTACATGTAGCAACAAGCATACAATTTAAATGAAAATAAAATGACGGACATCGAACTACTATTTGCCCATTAGATTAAGTACATTTCCCAGAAAATCAGACCAAAATACGGAACTGTGAAAATTCAGAAGTGGGATCAAGTGTCAAGGAGGAGGGAGTAAGCATCCTCAATGAGTACGCCTTTATAGTAAATGATCTCACAACCCGGTCACCGAGACTATCGTCATATGTACGAAAGGATGGCATCTCGTAAAAACCAATTCTTAAAACCTCTTTTTGTCCCTTAGTAAAGCGTAAGCTTGTTAAATCTGATATTTACACGAGAATCACTGTAATACAAGACAATGTATGTTCCCTCCTGCCTGGAATGTCTGTGTAACACAATTTGTCAGAGATAATAGAGAGAGAAGAGTGGTAGTTTAACATGACACGTTCCTGTGTG
The DNA here is from genome assembly GCA_016161895.1 of Pinna nobilis. Lineage (NCBI taxonomy): Eukaryota > Metazoa > Mollusca > Bivalvia > Pterioida > Pinnidae > Pinna > Pinna nobilis. Next base: position 1,971 of record JACSZP010026573.1, read on the forward strand.
GCACCTGCAGGACGCATTATCTGCGCTCTCTTGAGCTTTGCCACAAACAATGAAAATCAAGATAAATCTGAGTGCATTATAGAGATTAAAACTTAAAAACAATTGTCGTGAAATATTAGGTCGACCGATTTCTTCGGTGCAAAAACTGCAGTTATCTGATAACTGGACTTATCATCCACACTAGACAAATAAATCTCTACCGAATATACAGTCCACGTATAAAAACAGATTTAAGTTGGTGTTTCCCATAGTCCTATTCTAAAGGGTCAAAATGATGCAACTCACAAAAATATGTTGTTACCATATATATCAAATACAGAAGCCAGTAAAAAGTACATATTTGTCCGATGTTAGCTGCACTATTTCGTTTTATTCTAACCTACTAACCGACCACCTTTTCTTTTTTAAAATTGTTCTGTCTGATGCTGCCGCGATTTCAGAAGGTTACTGGTTTGAATCTAGGCCGTGACAATCTATGTCATTATACTGGTAGCTATTGTTCCTCGGTCCTGTGGTCCGTATTTGAAGCCAACGTTGCAATTGAATTTGACCTGAAAGACCGAGGTCCCGTGTCAGGGTAAGTATGGCAACGAATTCTAACTGCTCAACAGCCCTGGCATAACCAAACATAGTCAAGTTTTTTTAAACAAATATTTTGAGCCCTTTGGTCGAATATACTATTTGGTTTGCTTTAGTAAATCGATGTACAAAGGGTATCCCTAAATTGGAAATTTAAATTATGCCAGTAGAAAGACAGTAAACTGGTCAAGCTTTAACATGACGAGTAATGTGGAGTCCCTCTTTCAAGAATTTTCGCCAGTTCTGTTGCACAACCATATACAGTGGCTCACCAATCAACATGGTATTTACCGAGCTGTACTTTATTATCAAAATATTTCATAGAAGATAGGAGGCAAATGCTGAATGCTTACAGAAGACGCTAATGCCAGCAGGCAGATGATCCCATTCTATTTTTGAATCACAATTGCCCTTTATGACGATATAGCTATCGTCCTAAATATGGCGTATTCTAGTGGATTTCGGGTTTCGAACACCTCATGAGTATCTTCGTTTTGGCTTGACAGATGACCTCACACTTTTCTTTAAACGAAACAAACATAAAAGAATTGAGGTCACGTATTAAATGATATGTTTCCACGATTAAGATCCGTCTCTGTCTGATGACCCAAAATGCAACACACAGGCCAAAATTTGTAATCCGTCGATTGCATTCAGTTACATCTCGACATTACTGAAGATTCTTTGGTGGAAAGTTTTACTGCAATACAATAAACCAAAGTATTATTGTTACAATCAAAGAGCAGTGAGCCAGTTTTTTTCTTTCTGAAACTCAACAATCTACCATAAAGTCTGCAGGTGGGCAAGTTATAATGCTATATAATTAAAGTTCGATCAACAGTGTGTTTCTTGTCCTGTGCCCTGTTGCACGTAGCTCTGGTGAAACCCGAATAGTTCAGTACACCTCGTGAATATAGAACTGAAGTTTACGATCGTACCTTCAATTTCTAAACGTCGAAATTGAATGGTTATCGATAGAGGTATTGGGACTTGCCATCGTCCGTTTTAAGTATGTAAGATATACAACACCTTCATGTTTTGCAAATAACAACATTACTCATGGGATTTATTTGTAATTCAAAATTTATTACAATAACAATACTGAAGACCTTTTTTGAGTACACCAAGAAAATATATATGGTTTTTCCAAAAACTTGGTTTTGTAGTTCGACGAAATGCTTTCAGAATTAAACAGCGACTGTCACGTTTAACGTAAAGGAAATTTTACTGTATCACCTTGACGATAACTTACATTGGCATCTTGACTCCATTGGTGACCACTTAAGCCTAGAAAATGGTTAGAGCATATGGATATTTCAAATGGTATACTGTTTGACAGTATCGGTAAACTCAAAATTAGAATAAATTCCAAATCCTAAAATACATACCAGAAACACGAACATACAAAATGAAGAAAGAGGTTTATTACCCCTTCTCCCATCTTTTTGTTTACAGAAAACTGCTCATTCATATAGATGCTCAGTGTTAGTAAACAATGTAGTATGTCTTACAAATATATACACCCTTTGTTAATCCAAACACCATGGGGAAAACACTACTCTATGTCTTTTGTGAAAAGTAAACTTGATGTAAGAGAATGATTGACTCTAACTTGACAGAGAACTGATTGTGTCATTTTTAATTTATCCATACTTTCAAAGAGTATCTTTCTTGAATTTGCTATTTTACGTTTGTTGTCATGATTGATGTTCTTAAAAACAGGATTAGGCAAAAACAATTGGCTAATCCTTCTAAATCTGCTAACGAGAAGCTACGCCATAAAAATCCAATGACATTGAGAGGCACCACCCTTTGCATGAGTAATAAACAAAACTATCAAATCAAACATCTTTATGGTGGGGCAATTTAGAAACCATAATCAGTCACCATGGCAAAACATTATCTTGACTACGTTTATGTTCTCAACAAACCCAATAGTTGTTTTCTGGAGGTCCTGTTGACATTCTATCTGAACAGTTTCACGCTCTAAGTGTACTCAATGATAAGGAATGACGGCAGCTGAGGAACTCTAAAATAAAATACGTATCCCGGAGAATACTTGATACTTCACGTGCTTTGTAGTGAAATGATAATAAATTACCATTGTGACTTATATTTTTTTATGTTATACCAGGAATATCAGATGTTAATAGTCAGAGATAATCGTATAGATATCTTAATCGCATAAACGGATACATCCAAACCTAAATATTTCAACAACAATGTCTTAACTGTTTGGTCCATCGCTTCTAAGAACTGATGCTAACGCCAATGTTTTTTTATTTCTAGAGACACAAAACATAAATCTTTACCATCTTCGGTGGAAGGATAAAATTTCTTGAAAAAAGGAAAACTAATCCCATGCCGAAAAAAAAATGTTTTACCTTTTAAAAAGTATGTCACATTGCAAAAATAATTCCAAACCAGTAATTTGTACAATTGATAACATATTGTTTTTATAGGTAGTTCGCACTCAAGAACCTAGTATATTTCAAATATTGTTTCCGGTTAAAAATTTGGTAGGTTAATACGTGGGCGTGAAACTAACGAAAACAATTACCGAAAGAGAAATAATATAAATATAATCCAATTTCCACCAAAGGGAAGTATCCTTGTAAAAAATAAAACAAAACACTCTGTTTCCAAAAATGTTCGGCCCCTTGGCCTTTATCAAGTGGTTGACGACAGTGGCACTAGCTTCTACATAATATATATATTTTACATGCGTACATATATCATGAAGCGTTTCAATGAAACTTTCAATGAAAGTTCCAAAATTTGTGGAAACAGAAAGAGAAATAGTTTGAGAGATTCGGTATATCTATAAACTGTATCTAGGTTACAGTCCAGGTTCATTAATCTGAAAGCCTATAATCCGGACATTAAGTTACCAGACGATATTTTGGTCACATAATTTTCAAATGCATGTAGTAGTTGCCGTTATAACAGGTATGTTTTTTTTCCCGGATATATGCAGCAAAAGTGTCCGAATAAGAGATTTTCTACTTAATATGTCTTTTTGACAAAATTTTGAGATATAAGTCGTTGAATGAGAGCGATTCATTTGTTGACATATATGTTTACTTCTTATAATAATCCTGTTTTTGCTTCACAAACAGTAGCTTACAACAACAAATTGTCGTTGGGTAATTTTATATGGAAATGCGTGCTTTGTAAACTTCATTGTAAGAATGGAAAATGTTTTATCAAAGCTTTTCGATTTTTTTCAGAATTAAAGTTTGAGGCGCATGTTTAATAATAACATGTTAATTTGGTGCAAATAATTAAATAGAAACGCTTTTACTATAGATAAAATAACTTTCTGTCGACGATGCAATCTTCACTCTGATCACTTGCCCAATTTACTTGTTGTATCCGAACAGATATTTTCATAAGCAACGAGAAATCATTACGGTTTTATGATGAACAGAGTGTGCGGTACGGGAGACTACTCTTACATATATTTAATTAACACTGAAATGGTGAGGAAATAGATAACCCAGTCTCGAATAACCACTAACAAAAATCGAAGCTAAATTTTAATATTCCTTGAAAAATCCAGAAAATAAATGCTTTATAACCATTAACTGTGCAAAACATATGAATAAGAAATGGTGACATCAAAGTATTGTCTTCAATCAAAAAATGGAAAACGGAATGAACAAAAACAAAATTGCAAATAAAAAACCCACGATAGAAAAAAAAACTAATGATAGTTGTTGACAATATCCATTATCACCACCCTACATATGCGTATTTTCATCTCGCCTAGAGACATGAAGTACACTGAAGATCACAAAACAACAACAATCTCTCCTCCATCCGATAATAATGATAATAAAATTAACAACAACATTAATAAAATAGCGTAAAACGAGAGTCAAACAGGTATATATGGAGATCCCAGCACTTCCGATTAATTGAAAGTTACACAGAAATAATAGTCATCAATTTCTAGCACAATGGATGTACTACAACAATATTGGTAAGGCATACCTATTCGTCAAATTTGGTTTATAGTTCACAAAGATGTCAACAAAGATTTAGGTAAAATTGATTGTCTAAAATCATATATAAAAACCTCAAGTTCCAAATCAATACACGGCAACAATAAAAATGACAAACGTAAAAATGTTATATCAGATTTCTGATATTAACGACACAAGATGGTATTCATGATACAGAAATGTTCAAGCACAGTTCATAAAGACAAAACAGAATGAAAGCAATTGGATTGTCAAGAATCGCATTAAAATGAGCCTTTGGTACTAAATCATCAGTCAATGAGTGTATTTGAAATATACTCAAAAAATGGAAATATACATCACGCAATTCGTTTCCTCTGAAACTGTTATCTCCCCTATTTGTAGCATGTCACAAGAATTGACAACCTCTTCCGCGAACAAAATATGTGATAATATTGTGAGACGTCACGTTACTGTGACGTCATAATTTAATAGCCATCATATTTGATGGCATCGGAAGTGATATTCTAGTTTTTTTCACAAGGTTTTTACCTCTATTATCACACGGAACTGTGACCAAATATCTGTAGCAAAGAGGAGATAACTATTTATCATTAAGGGGAACAGTAAAATCGCTATTTCTCGAAACTATATCCAATTATACCGGTTCCTCGTACTTATGTTTATCTAGAAGCTATTGACCATTTGTTATGTCTGATTCACAATTCGAAAATCAATTTGCATTAAAGGTGGCTTTGCCTTACTCTCAGATTGACATGGCCATAGATCAGCAAGAGAGAAAGAGTAAATTGAAATATTGTTCAGAACTATCGCATTCCATTTGATATGGGTTTGAAATGAACGGTAGAGTCGTGTTAGGGTATTTTTGACAACAAAAGTCCGGGGATGTATTTCAACTTGTTGTCATTAGTAAAAGTAGGTGCTTTTCCACACTTTTATATGAAAAACTGTACAGAGGTATAGTTGAATGCTGCTGACGTGAAAGAATCCTTCATTCTCTATAGTCAAATACTGCTTAGGTAGACCTATCCAACACTCCGTTCAGCCAATGCGTCACCATGCATCCCTTACCCTGAAAAGATGATAATGAAAAGATTAAGTAAAGAACGATACACTGACAATGATATATTATTAACTCTAACAGCTATTATAATAAGAATAATAATAATAATAATAATAACAATAATACTAATAATAATAATAATAATAATAATAATAATAATAATAATAAAATGATGATGGGATGATGACGATAATGATAATGATGATGATGATGATGATGATGATGATGATAGTGATATCAATGACATTGAAAGATTTCCGTAAAGTAAAAATATCAATCAAAATTAGAAATAATAGATCATATTATACATTTATTGTCCTGGTTGGAGGGAGATATGAAGATTTTTTTTACCAAAGGCACGTCATATTTCCCGAGAACGGAGCCCGAGGGAAATATGACTTGTCGCGGGTAAACAAATCTTCATATTTCCCTCTAACAAGGGCAATAAATTGTTTATTATACCGAAATACAGAATCAATAATAAAAACTATGTTCTTTAGAAACCACGAATTCAATATGAACATAGCCACTGTCCTTCGGAGAGCGCAGAACTATGCTTTGGTTGCATTCATTTATTAGAAGTTTCTGCCTTGGTGAGGATGTGACCTAATGTTTCAAATGTAGACGAAATAAGTTACTGTTATGAAAGACGGTGAATAAAATGAACAGGCTCTAACAATAAGTCCGCTTCGCAAATACTGCACTCGCAATTATTGCCGTCTACCTTGCATTTAAGTTTTGTACTGGAAATACCTCAGAGAGTGCAGTCGCACGAACGACAACTTTGTCGGATAAACGCCAAAGGGTTTTCGCAAGAGGGAAATATGATCGCTGCACGCAAGGGTAATATTACGCACGTGAGGGATACATGGAGTTTTGTCTCCCTGACACGTGACGGCTCTCAACCAATCACAAACTGTCTTTCACCAATGAGTTATGATAATTTAGTTTATACACCATTTTCTGAAACTTTCTGCTCAATCGAAAGCATCTTAAACAGAATATCCAAGACAATGCATTGACGCTTAATGAGAAAGTGATTTTTACAATTATAAAATGAATAATGTTGGGTAAATACCGACATAAAGCATCGCAAAGTCGAAATAAATACCTTTATAGAAACCTCTCCGCGGCATTCCATTGTGTATGTATCGAATTTTTCAAGGATTTCGTAGGTCGATGGCGATATCTGGATCCTCAGTGCTATTGTAAATTAACATCACAATATTAGGTATAAAATTAAAATAGCAGAGCCTCATTATTCTGGACGCCTTTGTTCCCAGTCAAAATGTCGGGACTAATGAAGCATCCGGACTGATGAAGCAGACTTTTAATAGTCTCAAGTAAAATTGAAAAATATATATTCCCAGAAAATACCGTTCGGAAGGTGAAGCAACCAGACTAAGCTAAATTTTGTATAGTTTTGGTTGAACGTTTATTTCTGATATATCTTTCAGACATGTACTGACTACTTCTTTTCAGAAATCAAGGAGAGAATCAGAACATTCGCACATACATACGTATGTGATTCGTGGTATCTTTCTGGTAGGAGCACAGAGAAATATGATATAGTTCAATGTTTTTATTTGAATTGAATACACATAACTTTCGACAAGTTTCTCAACATATTCACGTCCAAACAGATCCGGTTTGTTTTTAGGTTTGGTTAATTTTTTGGATTCAATCCTTTCTGTTCAAACGGTGACCCTAGAATGAAGTTCGTGATAAATTTTGACTTTTTAAAAAAAGAACAAATTAATTATGACGTCCATGAGTAGTAGTCCGAAAAGTGTTCATTCAAATGTCAATTTCGATTTTGAGAGTAAACACAAACACGTGTACACACAAAGACATTTTACATTCACTTCTATCTTATCTTATCTTATTATAGATATCAATTCTAATAAAATAAATATATAGCATATGAATAATACATGTATTAGGCATAAGCATAAACATACCCTGGGTTACATACTCCCCTATGTTTTTAAATATCTCCTGACAATAAAATTTAAGATTAGACATGTATTTTTAAATTTGCTACGTCAACGGATTTATTGTTAAATTGAACATTGAACTATGTTGTGTATGATTCACTGAATCAAATACACAAACAGTGGAATCTAGCCTTAGTTACCCAATGGATTAAAGGCCTACCTGTCAAATGTAACCTAAATGTATGGTTCCCAAAATCACATTTTCCAATATAAATCACCTGAATTAAGAGACCACACGTCATCTGTGATATTCTTTTGCCCTTTCCCTTGGGCGGCCCTTAAAACACGCTAGAATGTACATATATACATATATGTACATACGTAGATGACCGGTACGTAACGATGTCCCCTACATACACACTAATAAACACATACGCACATATATACATGCACAGACATATATACATACGTTCTGATGTCGATTCCATTCTCGAGGCTGTGTTGACTGTGTCACCAAATAAGCAGTACCTTGGCATGGCAATGCCAACTACCCCAGCTACTACCGGGCCTGTAAAGTGAAAAAAGAAACTAAATGCATAAAACACGAATGAAATTCACTGGATATACAGTAAGCTAAAAACGAGACAGAATAAAAAAGTCTACATCTATGTCTTATTAGTTTATTGGTATAAGATTCTAACCTGAATGCAAGCCAATTCTGATTCGCAATCGCTCCTGTGGCAGGTGTTTGATGTTGAAGTTGGATACCGCTTTTAGCACGCGTAGAGACATGTTGGCTATTTCCTTAGCGTGAGCGTCACCATTCCTGATAGGCAGACCAGAAACCACCATGTATGCATCGCCAATAGTTTCCACCTTAATATGGAAAATAAAGACTTGGGAATAAATGAAAAATTGAAAAAAATACTTCTCTTGATTGAAAGACCAATGATCAAGATAGGTAGCAATCAAATTTAACATGCACAACAAATGATATCAGTAAAAGCGCAAAAGAAGAAAGCTTTTAGTCCTTGTTTCTTTAATTTATTGCAAATCTTACAAATGTACCATCTATTGATACATTTATCGATGAAAATCGATAGAATTGACAAAAACTTATTTTTACTCAATGATATCGAACGCTATATGTTTAATTAGATGATTTGCAAATGCAAGCAAAAGTTCTTGTTTCCTCCTTTTTCGTTTGAACGGATTCTAAAATTGCACAACATGTGTGTTAACTGGGAATGTTAGAATTATTGTATTATGATATATATATCTTAAGCACAAATTTGGGATACAAAGCAAATTACAATAGGTATATATTTTCTTGGTGCATGTCTTTATCCTCAGATAAAAAGCATTTGCATAAAATTAGCTTCATTTTTTTATAAATACTTAGGTTTTAGGTTAAAAGATAACCATTACTTGTGGTTGGGCTCTCTGATTCTGAGCTTTTTCATTTTTTTCTGTGCAATAATAGTAATTGAATGCCTTCGGCAGTTAAAAAAGCTTAAATTACCTTAACCTCTCCGACCCGTCCTCAATTCAATTGATTGCTGACGGAAAATACGTATCTTTAAGCATTTCGATCACGATATCATGTGACCATGAATCAATACTGTCCTTTACAAAAGAACTACATGTATATCAATTTATCCTAGGAAAATCATTTAAATCACGATTAACTGGAATCAGCTATGGCAATAAAACTGATTTACGCACGTGATACAGGTATATGACCAATCATCCTCATTAATTATTCAAACTCCGTCATAAAACGAAAACTTGACCGCATCATCGTTTGGAATATGAGATAAATCCAAAATGAGTATTCATTGATATCATCACATATCCATTCAATTGATCCAAATACGAGGCATATGCAATAAACACAAAATACTAATTAGAATAATTTTGCACTATAGGGAATGGATATTTGATATCAAAGTAAACTAGTGTAACTTACCTTGTAAACGTCGAAATTGTTGATGATGGTGTCGAAACACGTGTATAGGTTATTCAAAAGTTCAACCACCTGCAAATGTATATGGACTGTCTAAAAAGCTTACATTTCTGCTTTGTAATTTGCGTGTTAAACAAATGACGTAATGCAAATGCACATAAACATCCATCCCTTACCACTCTACTTACGACGGTAAACAATAGTTTAGCTGCAAAATCTAGAGTTACAGTCTACTCCCGTTATACCGCCTCCTTTTGTTTTTCAAAAATATGGCGTTATAACGAATATGGCGATAGGTCGAGTTTGCACTCACTAAAGAAATCGGCTGAAAATTAACGTTATTTGGTTATGGCATTACATACATACATACATACATACATACATACATACAACCAGTTTAGTGGCAAGTCCGATCTTTCTATGTTCAATGGCGCTGCTATCGGGTGAAACTCAATGGGTTTTTCAAGATTTGGTTTGAAAGTACAGTGGCGGATGGCGGTATGCGAATATAGCGGTTTAACGGGAGTACTTAATAGTTGGAAATCCGTTCTTCAGAAATTTATGGCTGTATGCGAATATGGCGGTAGATCGGGTGGCGGTAAATCGAGAGTGGACTGTATATGATTTTATAACGAAGAAAAATCCATGTAAATATTTCAAGTAGAAAGAACGATTAATTTACCTGCAAAGGGGTACTTCTAGCTGCCAAGTTTGTAAAACCAACAATGTCACTAAAGTAGACGGTAACGCAGTCAAAGGTTTCAGGAGCAACACTGTTCCCACACTCGAGTTGTTTGGCAACGAAGCTGTAAATCAAATAAATAAGACTAGATCAGTATAACGTGAAATCAGTAATCAGTGTCGGTATTTTTGCCGGATTTATTTTCTAATACATAACTATATTTAAAGCAGACTTTCGAGTTAGCGCGAATTACCGTTATGATTCTGTATTTATTCGCGCCTTGACAATTTTGTTCCTCATATATTCTTCCGGTTTTCATATTCACTTTTACAGCTTATCCAACATATATGGAATATTCTCATGTGTTAGCGTAATAGCATTATTTTGAATAAAGAAACTCAAGATACTATTCAAATATACAGCAGAGTATAATTAGCTGAACATCAAATGTAGCAAATGGAGAAAAAATGCGGACAGACCAGGACAATTCAGGATCCTCCAGATACTAATAGGGCGCTTTCACTGACCGTACTATTGGGACTATTCATGTTAACTTCATACACGAAATAGATTCGATGAACATTTTTCAAATCTCGCGAGACTAGTGAGATTAAATGCAGGATTATAAGGGTAATCTGGGCTAACTCAAATATTTCCTATTGTTAAATGCGAGGAAATAACACAGCAGTGATATACTTCTTTTGGCAAAGGACGGACACCACTACAGCTCTTGTATTCCCTTACAAAAAGTTCCCAAACATTTCAATCGCTTCATCAATAGGATTCCAAACCTCTTGACCATACTAAGAATTAGAAAATACATGCACTGCAAAATTATTTCACTGTCTTGTTCATCGAAAAGAGGGATTTGGCATATGTATCAATAAACTGAATAATGATCTACTATTCTTACATAAAGACCTAGAAGATATACCGACACAAAATACGAAACTATGAAGATATTCAACCATCATCGTGTAACTATAAGAGACAATGTAGGTTGTTACTTAAATGTCAAATATAAATATCTGTTATGCTGAAACAGGTTGAGATGACCTATACAAAACTTAACAACTCGGTTAAAAAATCATCAGAAATTTGTTAATTCTAACATTACTAGAATGTAGGTCCTAAATTCCATTTGTCTGTCCTTTTTTCGTAAATGCAAATTAATCTGATCTTTGCCAAAAGAAATAGATAGGGTCATATACTTTTATAATGCCTTTTCTGAGTAAGCATGCAATTCAGCAATGCACGTGTACGGTAATTTAATAATTCAAATATTTAGACTATAACTATTTGACGATTATATTAGGTATGATGACAATACGCTGCAGCAAACCGAAGTCGCAAAATTCGAAATTTCTCAATTATTGCAAAATAATCAATAAAGGAACAAAGTGATTTATGAAAAAGAAAAGGAAGCACGATTTACTTATTTTTTCTGCGTAGATTTAATATTTGTTTTCTCCTTACAGTGGTAACAATCGATATAACAGCTCCTCGGCTCTCTTCTTCTCTTCAATATAAGCTTTTGTTCTCTCCGTGACGAGAGTCTCCAGATTGTTGGCGTACTGTTCCATCCTCTTCATAAGGTTGTCAAGAATATTCCCGGATTGTCCTCTGTGTAGGTAAATAATGAGATCATTTTAAAAAAAACTAATAACCTCAGTTAGTAAGGTACCAATGATACGCTAATGCTACTGCTGAATTAGGATCGATCGAGGGAAAATTGATCAATACTTTTCACTACTTTCTTTAATCGAACTTCTTTATTTGTCCGATGTTCACAAACTGTGTACATGTATATTGTATCCTTAATGTTTGAAAATAAAAATCATGCCTTAACATCTCTATGAAATATATTTATCTCTCTATACATCTCTCTGTATAGAATTGTCAAAAGTAAACATATATCCTTCATGGTTTTGCGACACAACGCTCCTCTTTAGAGCCGGAAGTAAATAGAATGAGCCTTGGTGGAGGTGGCTAGCTTTTCATTTCTTTCATATATTCAAATTGAGAAGCTAAGAATTGAGGTTTCCGTGCCAGATAAGGTTTCGGTCCGTCAAATGTCCCCCAGGGGCTTTGAAACCCTAGCATAGACCAACATTAGCTAACCATTGACTTCCAGTGACGCCGCTATATCAGTTAAGATTCTTGAGTTGGCACTTAACATCTACGTAACAACGACGCAACAACTGATTTAACTCCTTTATCAAAATGCTTATACGAATTTGATTTAAAAAATATGACGCAATATTATTTATATAAATGATATTAAGGTTGATAAATGTGTTCACTTTCATATAAGGAATTTACCTTTTTATAATTATCGTTGGTGTTAAGTAAATAAAGAATATAAATTACTTGTTTATTTTCTTAAATGAATTCGATATGGCATATATCGTCGGTCTCTCCTCCGGGCATTCTGACCAGCAGGTCTGTACTAGCACACGGAGATCTTTGCTGCATGCAGACATAGGAATATCCGGTCTAAATTCACCGTTAGGGCCTGGTGCTGCTTTCACCTTGTCAATAATTTCTGAAAGTGCAGTAATCAAATTAGAATAGTGAAATAAGGTGATCAATATAACGGATAGCAATCGATCTCATAACTCTTATCAGGAATGCAAAAAGGTCAAGCACGAATCCCTCGACATACCAGATGTGGGTTCAGGTATCAAGGAGAGGTTATTACCCCTATTGACTGGCTACACCCGCCCTGGGCCCTATTTCTTGAGCATTATACTGCCCACTGACTTAAATGACTACATGGCTTTTGTGACGTAGATGTATACTTTCCGTAGTGATTTTCTAAACGAAACCAACCGGATTAAGAGTGTTGCTGTTATATATAACCATATACTCACCTTCACTGGGCCAGTCTTTATAGACGGAAAAACTTTCCGAACCGTTAATTATAAACAGAATTTTCTTGAAAAAATATACAAGACAAAGGTCCCCAACGCTAGTGGTTAGAGCATTCTACTAGAGAGCTAAGATCCCGGGTTCGAATCTAGAACCTAGAATAATCCAAGTCCTAACTACCAGTTATAACCGCTCTTTCACAAAGTGCATAGCATTTGAACCGAACGTTGTAGTCCCGTATTTCAGCATTTCTTGGCATGTTGAAAAAACCCGAAGCTGAATGGACATTAGTGTCAAATATAAGTGGCTAACATTTAAACTTATTCATAATAGTCGTTCGCATTTTTAAATGAGTACACGATTTTTCATTTCACATTACAAGAATACAAATATGGCAACACGTTCCTGCCTACCTGACGCTGATAGATCACAACCCTCGAATGGTGCGCCTCTCATTATTATTTCATGTAGAGTGATTCCCAGGCTGTAGATGTCTGATCTCTGTTTAGCCAACGATGTGAAGCTTTTTGGTTTCCCGATGCATCTAAGGACTTCTGGTGATGTCCATAGCAACTCTATGAAAAATGAAATTAGTTCAAGTTATTATAATGTTGAGACTTGATTTCAAATGTTGAACTATTTCTATTTTTTGTCAAAAACAACTCTTGTTTTGTCTCTATTAGATTCCATTTAAAATAGATTTAGCAAACAGCAGATTTATCAATCTTGCACTAAACACGCGATCAAAACAGATTTGCAGAATGTCTTTGGTTGTGTTCACTGCCTTTTTCTAAAATGCATGGATTGCTAATTCAGAATGGCCGATGCGTTCCAGAAAAGTATACTCTGTCAGTCAATAGATGGGCTTTTGATCAATTATATACTATACATAAATTATACATACATTTATCTTAAAGCTAAATTATAATTATAATTTGCTATTTTGAAATCATTTTCCATTTAACACTTCGAAATTCATCTTTTTCAATTCAAAATTAAACCATTTTTACAATAAATAATGTCATTCATTATATCATTTACAATTGTCTACAAACGATCATACTTCCAAAATTGAATGTCGCTCGGTCTTTAAGCATTTCCTCTTGGTCTTTTCTGTAAATTGTAGGGATCCCGTAGTCTGTAAGTTTCAACATAAACCTACTGTCTATAACACAGTTAGTGCTACTTAAGCGGCTGTGGTACCTGATTGGACTGTTGTGGATGTACTCCAAACCCTGAAAAGTCAACGTCAAAATTATTAAATTTTATCCTGATGCCTAATTCTATAAAACTATCCCGGTTGTAAGAAAGCACAATCAGCCATCGTGAAACAAATGTCCAGATGATAATACCCAAGAGGGGACAATGTTCTGAGTCCAAGAAAACGATTTTACTGAGACTAAAAATCAAATTCCAAAAAAAGAAACATTGATACGGTAAAATTTATTAGGACACATGGTTGGCTGTTCAAGATGGTGCTGAGACTACGATTGTGTGCACACCGAATCCAAAGGTGATGTCACGGGTGTAAGCTCTAGCCACTTGATACTTACTTGGCTAGGAAGAATTCTCTTTAGCTCACTTTGAAGAGTGCTAGTTTCTTAAACTACAGGACCCCGGTTCAAATCAAACCAGGGTTAGACAATTTTTCACATTATTATCATTGACTCTGTTATAAATTGTGCCCACGTTGGAACCGGGGTTACCTCTGTGACACTAAACATATCCTCGTCAAACTTGCAAAAAGTGCGACCATAGCTCTAGATATCGAGGACGATATTTCTCATGGAGGGGGAGTATGTCACGGGTGTTTGTAAGCTCTAGCCACTTGATACTAACTTGGCTAGGGGAATTCTCTATGTAGTTTCGTAAACTAGAGGACCCCGCTTAAAATCCAACCAGCTTGGTTAGACAATTTTTCACATTATTGTCATTGACTCTGTTAAAGTGAAATACTCAAGAATTTATAGAATGATGTTTTATCTCAAATTATTTCTGGCTCAATGTATAAATCTATGTATTCATATTGTTCTGAATTGATTACTTGCTTTTAAAATTTTATATCTTAGACTTTCATAATAGCGAATTTCAATTCAGATTTCAGTTATCAATTTTATATTTCACCAAATAGTATACTTTGAATTCATCACTGAGGTTGTCATTTCGGCCAAACATGAAACGTATCTGGTTATGTGTTAAATTCAGAACTTTCAAGCATGTTTTAGGCAATAATTTTGACTTATTATCGTATGCTCTCAACTTATGATGATAATTCTTACTGAAAGTTGAAATGTCTTACCTTCAGAATATCCCAAATGATTGAATAGCGAAAAGTCCAGTCTAGATTTATATCATCATTTTCTATAATGTCCTAAAATAAAATAAAAAAAAAACAATTCTTTGCTTTGAAATTGAGCATGTATATGCACATAGTAAATAATTCTTTTAAGAATGGAAAATGAGGTAAGAAATGATTAGAATATGCAGACGTGGATCGCAGATAGGTATTTCTTAGCAGAGAGAGAGAGAGAGAGAGAGAGAGAGAGAGAGAGAGAGAGTAACATACTTGTAGACTTCCACGTGGACAATATTCCATTAATATACAATTATTCCCGAGCTCAATGACGATTCCAAGAAATCTAGCAAGATTAGGATGCTGCATAGACTGTAGCTGAAATCAGGAACAAAATAGATCACGGGACAAATTCACATAGATATTGACTGGATAATACATTTGTATCATTAAACTCTTTTAGCGATTCAAAAGAAAAGTATTTAAAGATTAATTCAATAATTTCCTGTAGGTATTCTACTCGAAGATTATGAATCCCATTTCAAGATGAAATTTCCTTAAAATTGATATTAATTTCTTCTTAAAGTGTTCTCTTTAGCAGGATATATGAGTCATGTGGCACGACTGTTTTTTCATTCCTATTTTACTCAAACGAAATATTTTCATGCATTAATAATTATCCTAGCAATCATATTTTAAAAATAGATATCATTATTGACATCGGTGCTAATTTGATTTTAGACTAAAGAGCGATACCATTAACTCAAAATGAGCAGCATGGGTTACAGTATAATTTAGTAATTTGTAAGTCCTACCTCCTTTAATTCCATTAGAGATTCTTTAGTCTGTTCCACAACTTTGGTTTTCAGTTTCCTTACGGCGGCGACATTACCTCTGCACAAACCGACTTTTGTGAAAAGTTGCTGTTTACTTGTTGTGTCGCTCGAATCCTTCACAACAGATCAGAAAGTACATAATATTATTATTCTCATCTTGATATATTCTATAGCTCTGAGCGACACATTTTCATCTTAACACCGTTCAGTTACATTAAGTAATATGCTGATGGAAAACAATAAAAATTGTCAACCAAAGTACCTTTTCTACGGCTAACTTTTCAAATCACTATATTGGCACCACAATTTCGTCATCTCGGACCACTTTTTTTTAGGTATTCGGACCTACATAGACATAATTTGTTGCCATATCTGACAATTCATGCGGCAAAACAATTTCTATATACATACATGTGCGTGTAATTGTATGTATGTATGTATGTATGTATGTATGTATGTATGTATGTATGTATGAATGTATGTATGTATGTATGTATGTACGCACATGTATGTATGTATGTATGTATGTATGTATGTATGTATGTATGTATGTATGTATGTATGTATGTATGTATGTATGTACGTACATGTATGTATGTATGTATGTATGTATGTATGTATGTATGTATGTATGTATGTATGTATGTATGTATGTATGTATGTATGTATGATTGTTTGTATGTGTGTGTGTATGTATGTATGCATGTATATATGTATGTGTATTCATAGAAAAACACACATGTGATGTACTAAATATATTATGGACCACTCTCTCGGGAACAGTTATCCTATAGTGTTGTCTGGTGAGGAATATTACCCTCGCCTTACAGCTCGGGAACTATACCTCACCAGACAACACTATATGAGAACAATTCCCCCGGGAGAGGTCCATAATACATGTAGATTAGCATAACTACCTTGCAATCTGCATAAACTGAGAGTCTAGATTTGGACAGGAAAGATCCGACCGCTTCTGACTTTGTAATTTGTACTTCATTCCAAGGTACCAGCCACGTTTTCTTCTCTCTTTCATGGTCATTCTTTATTTTTCTGAAAGGAATAAGTTTGCTTAACTAACACAGATTACCTGTTGTTCTTTAAAAATATAATTTTGGCTTAGCGTCTCTCACATATCTAACATTGAAATTCCCAATTTGTGTGTGTAGGTTTATGACAGTTACTTCAATATTCTGAAAAGCAGGTACCTGCAATCTAATTCATTTTCATTCTTCACTGTATTACTGCATTTCAATTTATTTTTTTTAAATTAGGAGGAATATTTAATTGCAAGCTTACCTGTACACAAGACCACCCACAATGGCACAAATAACGCTGAAAACTGCAAGCGACAGACTAACTGAAAGAGTCACTTCTGTTAGACCTTTATAGAGATAAAAGGATACACCGTAAATTATAAAACTATGAATATATCAACGTTGCAAAAACATACGAATAACTTTTTCTTTAAAAAGAATTCTCTAACAATTATATGCAGAAAATATCATATGTTTAAAAGTTTCATTTGTGAAGAAATCACCTGAAAACCGTGGTGAATCCGTTGTAGGCTATTTGGGTTTCAGGCTAAGATTATGAGACTGTTGGTTCGATCCCTTACGAGTTGGCTTTTTCTGTCTTTCGATCAAGGCAGTAAAACCAGACGTTCCGAGTCATAGTGGGCATCGGCACTTAAAGAACCCCCACTATTGAATGTGCTGAGCGCAAAGGCAGAGTAAACAACAAAGATATTGACTTACTCTTCTCAGTGCATAATTCTCCTCTGAACCCACACACGGGTACATCCCTGGGCAGACCATTTAGCCAATTTATAGCCACATTGGTCACTGAGTACTCATTGGTAGCTCCCACATATCGACCAACACGCTGTAAAACATAAAAGGTGTATCTTTCCTTTATAGTTATTCTCCAAAGTTTTAATAACACCTTAAACTGGATTCACATAAAGAATTAATGATATGACAGAGGAAACCTTGAGGTAAAAAAATCAAGATATTTCGTTCAAAATATTGGTTCGGTATACATGTATCAAATATCATATCTACATATCATATGACTAAAGGGGATAGTGTTTTCAATTAATACATCAGCAGGACACTACTAAGATGAAATATATTTATACATGTACATATATTTTGCGGAGCATGGATAAAACATGTATGGCTGCATTACGTATCTACATTCTCTGCATAAAGGGAACATTTTTTTCTACTAGCGATCACTTACCTCAAACAGTTTAGTCTCAGCATTCTGCATATAAAATATGTCAAAGTCGGCGATTCTATCCCCTAACTCATCAATCGCAACTGTTCCGGTGATACCTATGGTTAAAAAGATAAACTAAGTAACCATAAGGCTTATGTGACGTCACTATATGCGTTTAGTTAATTTTATTATACATTGATCGGTTAAAGTACTAAGAACCGTCAACAGGACAAACTTCATGCAAGCTGTTTGCAAGAACGTCTACCCTATTTTAACATATTGTCAAATGGAAGGTTCGAATAGGGTGACATACAACAGATGGTCTCTTAATGCAGGCGAATTGAATAGGATAACCCACTTGAGAAACATACATTCAGATTACATAAGCCTGACTATACTCTAATTCAGTGGGGCACTATGGTGGGTTATACTGTATTTTATATCCTACATATTCGGAATTGAAACGAAGCCTTCACTTTGGCTTATATGCTTACCTATACTGTTATTGAAACTGAAAGTTGCGTTGGCGACGATACTTATCATTCAATAACAATAACTGGCATAAAGAGCTGATCCTTTTCGAAAAAAAAGTAGTTAAAGCTTCGCAAATCATCAAATTACATAATCGACAGGGAAAACCAGTACGCATTTTATAATTACTGAAAATGATAGGTTTGCGAATTATGATACTTCACATTATCAGGAAGGAACTGTCGGTAGACAATTCTAGGGATACACATTTGACAGAGAGTATAACGTATATCTACTAAACCACACGTAAAATAACAGCTTAGATAATTATTGGATAACAAATGCTATTAGGAAGGATTGGTACACTATCCTATATTATTACCAAAATTAAAAACTGCGAATTATGAGAACGGTTATATTTTCGATGAGAAAAGATGAGTAGGCTGCTGTCTCTGAAAATGAAAATTACGCAAATCTGAAGATTTGATATCTCACGCATATGCAAACACATACTCTTCTAAATCAACAGTGAGCTTTATTCGGATTACAATTTCACTCATGTCTATCCCCCATATTGTTAAACAGCAAAGTGCAGTAAAAATGCGAGATTGTGATATACCTTCGAATGTATTATTCCAAAGCCTTTGAGCAACTTGCAAGCCGTCTGTAATGTTACCACCATCCGCCAACACCAGACTAAATGCTTCCGCAAGGTAAATAGCACCATCATAAAATGAGGTTATGAAGTAATTAACAGCCTGGAATAACATATAGTATTTTAAAATTATGTAAAAGTAAAGACTCAAGCGAGCGCAAAGCAAATTAAAATAGGAAAAATGGTTGATAACTGGTGTTGGAGCGTAGAGGAAAGCCGAAAATTTTAATTAAATAAAATATCAACTTTGGAAAACGAAAGAATACTTCAATGTAATTTTCTCAGTGACCAATTTTTCCCCCAAGTGTATCATTAAAAAAGATAAATTTGTTTCAAATGGCGCAGACAATTTGGTATAACTAATCAACACTTAATGAAGAAAGAGAAACTCATATAAACACCAAATAAAATTAGCCCCCGTAAAGATAAATAAAATGTAAAATCAAATGAAAAATGTTCAGCATTACTTAGTATAAACTTAGAAAAGAGAATTGCTTACTTCTTCGGGTCCAAACTCATAGCCGTAAAAATTCTTTGCTCTTAGTTTAACTTTCTCAGAAAATTCCAGGTATTCTACATTGTCTGGTTGACGTAGTGTTAATAACAGCAAAGACCTGTACGCCTTTGTCACAGCGGCATCCATATAATCACCTGTAATGACACAACAGGTACAGATACACAACAGGATGATGTCAGTGAATATTGCACTTATCTATTATTTTGAGACTTTGACTGCTTGATTACCAAAGCTAAAGAAAAGAAGGATTCTTATAGAAAAAATGCCAGCTTTCAGACATCTCATCAATATAAAAAACAACATTTGTCTGAATAATACTTTGCCATACACCGAAATCGACATTTTACCGAACTCGTAGGAATACCTGAACATTCGCGAAGGGTGTGGTATGCTATCTGGGGCCGCTGACATATTCCGGACATTTCTATTCCCTAGATAGTGTTGTCGTTGCCATTGTTGTATCAGTATTTTGCAATACTTTGAACGCTATTCAACATTAAGGAAGAGAGTTTATTAACACTTATGGAGTGTTTTATAATATGAAGTCAGGGAGATGTAACTTTGAGGATTTTGGTAAATAATGGTCAGTAGTATAAAACCATAATCAATTTTGTGTTCATTAAAGACTATAACATTTTCAGAATGGCAACCTAAAAAAGGGTGCCTCCGTGGCAGAGTGGTTAGCGTGTTCGACTGTGAATCGGGAGATCCGGGTTCGAGCCGCGTCAGCCCCACTCCGCGGTTGGTCGTCCCTGTCCTTCGGATGAGACAGTAAAAACCCATATGAGTGAAATATTCTTGAGTGGGACGTTAAACAACAATACCATTCCTAAAAAGGACATAAGTGTCTAATCAAATTACCTTTATAAACATCAAATCTAAAAGAAATGTATGGTTTTCTATAATGTCCCAATGGGAAAAGTCTTAAGAACAGTTTCCATCTTCTTTATATGTAGAGTGCAAAGGAGTTTAATTTTCAT
>JACSZP010026577.1:811-13312 GCA_016161895.1 Pinna nobilis
ATTTCTAGCTGTTCAAATGTAAATCTGACATTATGCAAACATTTTTCTCTTACAGATAATCTAAAGTTGTTAAGATGCAGAGAAATGAACCTAATAAGTGGAATTAATGATAGATTTTTTTTTTCTTCAAAGAAAGGAAAAAACATCAATTTATATATTGACAAAAATCTCAACCTTTGTCTAATGAATGTTAATTTTCTGTAGGGGAGGATTCCAACTGCCAAACCTAAGGCCAGTAAGTATGGCACTTGGACAGACCTTTAATCAAGTTCGTTCAGGAAGTACTCCACCCAGTTTAAATAGTTTTGATGATTTAATGTCTCCAAGAAGTGTAGCCGACTCGAACGTTAGTCTGAAAAGTGAACTAGGCGACCTCGACTCCCCAGCGGTAGCCAAAGCCTCCGGTGATAAGAAAGGCGTAACGAAAACATGTGACAAGGAACAGGTCACGGACAGCATCGACGTGCGGGAGTCGGCCACCGCCACAAGTGAGTGTTACATTTGTATTACTTTATATGTTGTCTATACTGGAACCACCTATATATATCATAGTGTCATCAAACTGTAGATTGCATTAAGTAGATAACTTTAAGGGGCTTTGAAGTCTTTTTCACAATCATACAATCTAAATTGATGTAGATCATTAATGTAAATAAAAAAAACTGAGTTGGGCACCATGAAACTGGAGAATTTTTTTTTAAGTCTGAGAATATTCTCAACTTAAACAAATACTGAATTCTGAGTGGCTGAGATGCTGGAGTATAGAAAATTCCCAGACTTACTGAAATTCTTGCATTTTATGTTGCCCAGCCCTGGAATTACTAGACATGGTTTATAAAATGTCAAACTTAGGAGATGTGTTGAAATCGCTAACTTACAATTACAAGTTATTCTGATTATAAGAATCTTTGTGAAAAAGGCTTCATCTTTTAACTCCCTTTCATATTTTTATATTTTTGATCAAGTCACAAGTCACAAGTCACCGTAGTTTTGATTGTTTTATTCTTTCTTTAGTACTTTGGACTTGTCATTTTAAGCTTCTCTTTGAAAACTTCTGAACATTTTTTGTTTTTGTTTTGTGGTTTTACAACTTTATGACAGTAGTATCCTGTATATTTACATAAATGTTTGTTGTGAAAAATCATCATTATAGTAACTAAGATCGTAATTCAGTTCCTATTATTAGTTCCCCTCTTTTAAATTTCATGTCCATCTTGAGCCCTAGTCATAGATAAAGCTTGTCAAGGCATGACATGATAAATATTAGAGATTTGATTGGGTATCATGACTGAAACTATAAGTGATAGTGCCACTTTGACTCAATGGCAAGCGTGAGGTCTTGAGTTAGAATCCTTGCTGCAGCAGGCTTTCCCTGTCCCCTGGATGAGACAGTAAATAACTATAAACCAAAATCTTGAACCACAGCAGGTGTTGCCTGTTGACATGTTAAAAAACACTCAGTGCTTGATTGCCATAAGTGTCAAGCATAGACCAGATTTCTTGCTCTTCACTGGCACTAGTGACGTCTCCACAAAAGTAAAATAAGGTTCTTTGAGTTGGATGTTAAACAATAGTACAATAATGTTTGAAAAATATGTAGAAGATTAATAGAATCTATCTCTATTGCCCGGTGATGATAGAAAAATCCACTAACCTGAGTGTCAAGTTAACTTAGTTCAAGTTGAGGCTTGCCGAGACTTGGACCAGTTAACTTGACACCAGGGTTAGTGGATTTCTCGGTCATCAACGGGCAATAGAGATTGATTATTTTTCTCCCATATAGTAATCTTTATCAGAGAGTTAATCTGTTTTAAAACTAGTTTAGTATTATAACTCCACACAGTAAAAAAAAATCAGAAAGCTCACGGTGTTAGGTCACTTCGCCGTCATTTCCGGCATGGCTCGTGTAGCTTATCATCCACCCCCTGTGGATGATCGATTTATCATTTTGCACTTCCTGTAAAGATATCTCAGTAAATATTGGGAGAAAATGTGATGATAGGATGGAAATTAAGCTTTTATTGAATGGCTTTCACTCATCATCATCATGGACCATTTCAGTAACAACATTTCATCTTTAATTGGTGATTGTTCAGACTTTTCATTTGTTTGGTGGTGTTTTGTTTGTTTTAATTTTTTGTTTGTTTATTCTAGTATTATCAGTTTTTGCATAAAAAAGAATTTCACATCAGCCTTTGATTTTTCAAGATATTTACTGGTCATTGATTAAAGCTGAAATGTCCTTTAGGTCTTTTGTTATCAATGGTAAAACTTACAAGGGTTGTCCTGCATTGTAGAATTAACAAACATTATCAACCCTTTCATCCCCACAGACCATAATAGACTTGTCTAAACAATTGACTTCAAATCGAGAGGGTCCGGGGTTCAAGCCCAAGCCACGGTATGGATGGATGTCCCTGTCTTTCAGATGAGACAGTAAAAACCAAGGTCTCAGTAGGTGTTGGCATGTTAAAGAACCCTCCCTGCTCTACGGCCATAAGTGCTGAGCTTAGGCAAAATTTGTCCCCTTTCACTGGCACACGATGACATTTCCATATAAGTGAAGTATTCTTGAGTGGGACATTAAACAACAATACCACCAACCAACTGAAAACCAGTAAATATCTGTGACTTTATTTATTACTTTTCTCAGAAAAAGTTTGATTTTCTCATTTTATGTTTTAACTTTTATGTTGTATGAGCATATATTTTGTGATGTTTAGAATTCAAAAAATTACACTGCATAGGAACATGAAGAATTGTCACACGGTACCTTTAATGATCTCTCCCTTAATTTCGTTGATGTATGTTGAAAAAAAAATCCTGGTTTAGCTTGAACGTATAGATGAAATTCAGTGGAATTTGTCATGAAAGACCACCTGTCTTGAAAGACCACGTTTGCATGTCAGAAAGGCCCGTCTCTCAAGACAGGTTTTACATGATGTGTTTCAGTGGGCGGATGATTGATATGGCCTACACTTATACGCTGTGGGATATACAATATATTTACCCCATAGGTCTATTTAGTTTTCACCTTAACTTGAGAAGAACATGAAAAAGATCTTTTCAAAACTTGTGAAATATGTGCTCATACACTACTTACTTGCATGTTTTGATCAGTTTCATTTTTTGCATGTTCTGGTGTGCTTATTTGGTTATTGTGGTTTTTTTATGCTTTATTTCATCTAGAGAAAAATGACAAATCTGATGATACGGCACAAACAGACACTTCCAAAACTGACAGCAAGTCCCTAGACACAGAATCTACACAAATGAACTCTTCTGATGAGAAAGTTAAAAATAGCTCAGGTGATGTGACAGGTGAAAGTGATAAGACATCTCAGGTAAAAGATGAAAAAACAGATAGTGGCAGTGACAGAGTAGAAAAGTCTAGTCAAGATTCCAACCAAACAGACAAATTAGTAGTCAAATCTGACCAATCACCACAGGCGTCAGATAGGTCAGAACTGAAAGTAGAAAGTGAAAGTACTGTGATACAAAAACAAACTGACAAATCTGTTTCGGATGAGAAAGTAACGTCCACACCTGAAAATAAAGAGAGTAGAAAAAGATATGATAGCAGAATTAGTATTGAGGATGACGCAGAATTTGAGGAAGATAAGATTATGGGTAAGTTGTTGATCTGTTCCATATCTCACGTTTTCCTGTACTATCATAATTATTAGGTTTGATGTAGATAGGAAGTGTATTTTTAGATTTTCTTTATAGATTACAGGTCTCAAAGGGCATGATTCAAATTATCAATTTATCATGATTTTTGCTTGTAGTTATTTGAATTACTAATTACATGTGAACATATATTCACGTTGATTTTTTCACATTTCATGTACATCTCTGTTATGTGGCCTCATGATTTCATCTAATACTCTGTCATTACATTTCTAAATGCTAAAAATCTAATCTAATTTTAGAGTTCTCAAAACCTGTGTATATGCCAGGTAACATGTTTTGTACTCTACCTAAGAATTAGTCGAGCTTTGACAGCAGGCACCTAACTTGTAGTGTTATAAGCTAATTACTCCAGTATCTGTAGTACTGCTTCACAGATGAGCCTTACCTCTAGTGACCCAGCACAGACATTCTTCTCACTTCACTTTTTTTTTGCAATAAAGAAAAGTACAGTAAAATCCACTTTAGCAACCATGTACATATAAAGACCGCCGGGTCACAAAGACTATTTTTGCCGTCCCCAATAGCATCCTTAGTTTACAAATCAACCTTTATATAAAGGCCACCTCCCTATCAAGACTGGTTTTCTTGTGTCCCTAAGGAAGACTCTGTATACAAGTTTTGCTGTAGGTACAAGACATATGAGATATGAAACAGAAAGTTGGAAAGTAATGTATAGTTTATGATGTGTTAAATTATAATATGTTATGAAGAAATACACAGGTGATAATCACTTCAGCAATGACACTTTTTAACTGGTTTAAAAAGCGACAAAAAATCAGTTTCATTCACCATTAGTCTACAATTTGAACACTATTTGAAATATTCTAATTTTGCATTCTCTCTTCTTGCTGCAGTTTCCTTTTTGAAATACATGTATTCATATAAATGCACTGAAACCTGTTTAAGCTTTACAAATATAAATTTACATCAAAGGAAAGAAAACAAAAGAAAATACAAAATTTGAGAAAACAACAAAGAAATGTACACAGTTTTAAAAGCAGGAAAATGTTAATAACATATGTGAACCAAAGTTAGTGTATTCTTTTTATCTGTTTCAGTTCTGCAATGAGTCTGATCTATTTAATATATCCAATCATAATTACATCAAAAGACCTTAGACCTGTTCTGAAAAAAAAATTGGTAAATTGAAATGTTAAAATTTGAATTGAAACTATATGATAAACTGTCTTTTTTAGCTAGTAGTCCTTTCCTCTGAGTGATGTCAAGTATCACCCATAAAAAGGGAGACTCCTGAATTTTTATGTAAAATATTGATCATATCCTAGGAAAAGTGTGTATCTTCCCCAAGAAACTTCAAATTTCATATTAATTCTTTGTTAAATTTAGCCTATAAAACTGAAAAGGTCTGGTACTGTCATTTAGACAACAAACTTCATCATTCGTGCTGTATTTTATATCGCTCATAGAATTGTAAGTTATCTGAGGATCGCTAGCTTATGACCGATTGTTACACTATGATTATGAAATGGATTTGTAGTTTTTAAGAGCTTGTCAATTTCAATGAAGAAGCTAACACTAGTGTTCTGTTTTCTTTGCTTTTTGCCTGCTTTTGGCTTTTCACCTGTTGGTAAGTATGTATATCCCACCTTAACAAATTTAGTAACTATGTCAAGTAAATGTGTTATTGAAATTGAAATTAGTTTCTGAAATTGGAGTTACAATATGCCCGAACTGATTGCAGCAACCAAAAAGATTTACCACAATTATAAGGGGGATGTGTGTGTGTATGTGTATTATCATTTTGACCATTTGATGATTTTCTTTTTTAAAAAGGCAGATCTAAGTATAACTGGATTAATAAAGAATGGAAGACTCCTTGTCTAACATTTGTACTTTTGGAGAATTTGATATTTTTTCATTTCAAAGGATGTCTTTATTTGATGGGAAAAGTATAATTCAAAAGGGATAGCACCTTGATAAGAGCAGAGTCTTGATTAGATAAACTATGGTTAGAAGAATTGAAATGTTTTAGTGCTCATTTATTGAAATTTTAACCCTTACTAAGTGCTTACAAATACATTGATGTATTTACTGTATGAATCTGGTGATATCAGAATTTTTTTTTTAACTCTCTATAGGCTTGGATCACACGCTGGCTCAAATTGTAGCTACCACTCCAGAGTTGACTGAGTTAGAAGAGTCCATAGCCAGTGTTAAGTCAGTCAGGAATATAGGCCCGTAAGTATATGGACTAGAGATTAAACTTGTAAATTGAAGCTCCAAAGCCACTTTTAAGTTGGTCAGGGATATGGTCCTACAGCAAGTATATTGACTAGAGGTTAAACTTACAGTTGAAGCTACCACACCTGAGTTGACTGAGTTAGTAGCCAGTGTTAAGTCAGTCAGTAATATAGGTCCTTAATATGTGTATGGACTAGAGGTTACACTTGTAATCTGTAGAGATACAGGGGCTGGCACCATAAAACTTAAGAATTTTCCCAAGTCTGAAATTTAATCGAACTCTAGCTATTCCTGAAATCTTACTATCTGAGAAGCTGGAATTAAGAAAATTCTCAGACGTAAGTAAATTCTTAATGGTGCCTGTCTTTGAATTCGCGGTACGAGTTTCTGCTTCTAATGTCTATCAGAGTATGATGCAGTTCTTTCAACAAAAGGGAAAGAGGCCAAGTCAGATTTGAAGAAAGCCTAAATCTAGCTGTCTTACAAGATCTACTGACAACATTTTATTAAACAGATGTGGCATTAATCATATTGACCCTAGTTGCTAGGACTTCGTCTGCACGTTGTATTCTTTAGTTTTGCATCAGGCCAATTTTACAGACCTCACCCTGACAACAGGCCAATATGAAACATTTTGAGTGATAACTCTGATACATGTATACCAATTAGTATTTCATTTTAATCTCCCGTTTTACTTCAGAACACAGCTTTGAGAATTCTCAGAAGTCTATCAATTTCTTTCAGGAGGAACAATGATTCCATATTTGATGAACTGAATGTACAAGATGCAGATGTGATAGGAGATGTCGATTTCGGTGCAGATATTACAGGTACGTTTATGTTTAATGACTGGCTGCCTGTCTGTGTAAATGACTGGCTACCTATGGTATAGAAACGTACTAGAGAAAGTAGTAATTTGGATCTTATACACAGTAATGTGACTGTCAGATGCGACAGTATTGTCCATTGTTTTAGTGGATGTCTGTTTAACTCTGTATTCCTAATATAAAGTCAGTTATTAAATCAGGACCAGGGACCATAAAACTAAAGAATTTACTTATGTCTTAGAATTTTCTCAACTCCAGCTTCTCAGACTATAAGAATTTAGTATTAGCTAGAATTGAGTAAATTCTCAGGCAAAAGTAAATTCTCAAGTTTTATGATGCCAAGTCCAGTTCTTGTAATATACTAGTATCCTGGCCTTGGTTTTACCTTCATAGATTTTATGGGGGTGATAAATACTCCTATATTAATTCTTGTTTCCTGCAAACCAAATGATCAAAAGTTTTTTTAGTGCTTTTTTGCCATTTATGAACATACTTTAGTTGTTTTTAGGGTTCCCAGTTTGCACAATATTGATGAAAATGTATTATTCCAAGGCCAGTGACTTTTTGGTTAAAGTCTGTCACAAAGGTCTATTTGCATGAGGTATATCTGGTATATTTGGGAATTTGTCTGTCCATATGAAAAAATTATCTGTCTGTCATTTTTGTGGTTTTCTCACGTAAAGATGTATTAACTAACTATCTTAATAGGAAAATAAAAATCTTTTTTAGAAACTACATGTAAATTTACTTCCAAGATATATATTTGTTTTACGCAATAATAGTATGTAGGAGTGGCAGAGTGGTAAGCGTGTTCATCTTCTAATCGAAGAGTCCGGGGTTCAATTCCTGCAGCGCCACTCCGCGGTTGGCCGTCCCTGTCTTTCTGTTGAGACAGTAAAAACTGAGGTCCCGTGTCACAGTAGGTGTTGGCACGTTAAAGAACAGGTGGTGTCTCATGATAGATGTTATTTATATGATAACTTTAAAAGATGTTCTCTTAAAAATGGTCTCTCACGACAGTGGTCTCTCAAGACAAGTGATTTCTCGCGACTGCGGTATCTCAAGACAGTGATCTGTCATGACAGTGGTCTCTCAAGACAGGTGATCTCTCATCGCAGTGGTCTCTCAAGACAAGTTCTACTGTACTCCCTGTCGGTCAGATGACTAAGTAAATGCACAGGTCTATTGTCAAGGACTTGCTTGGGAGGTTAAAGATCCCTGAATGCATAGGAAAAACTGCCTGTGCCTAAATCAAGATTTCTGAAGTCCGAGTCAGCTTATTGCCACTATGATTTACTTGAAATACATGTAATGTTAAAAGTGGTACGTAACACTAATACAGAAAAAATAATCAAGGAGCATTAGTATTATAGATATGTAGTAGAATAGGACAAATTTACAAAGATATTAGATATTGAATTTGTTAATGACGATGAATTAAAATGAGAGACTATATATCATGCTGTTGATCTGTTAAGGCCGGGTAATTAGTCCTGGAGAATTCGCCTCGTCAGGTGAGATGTCTATAAGCTTGTTTGTTGTTGAACTTTTAGTTTCTGTGTTGTCACCCTCTCGCATTAGCATTCTTCAGTATGTTATTTGTATATATACATATATATTTATCTGTAGATGTGTATATCTACATATATAATCTACTCTCTCTCTCTCATTCATTCTCGTTTTTTACAATCTGCTTATTTCTGGAATGACTTTTTTGTGACTTGAGCATGTTTATAAATGCTGATAAAACATACAGATAATCCTGAGGAAATGCATCAGTTTGATTAGAATCATTACAATACAGGTATCCTACATAAATACATTGTGTATGGGTAACTAAAAAAATACATTGTGTATGGGTAACTGAAAAATATATTGTGTATGGGGAACTGAAAAATACATTGTGTATAGGGAATTGAAAAATGGGGAGTAGCTTCCTTGTATCAGCTCTGTGCATGTGTGTTGAATTGTAAATTAGATGCTGTCTGATCATGAGGTCATGGAGTGGGCTTTCCCTGACTTTCGGATGAGACAGCAAGAACTGTTGTTGCGTGTCACAGTAGGTATCGGCACGTTAAAGAGCCCTCACTGCTCAATGGTTATAAGTGCCAAGTAAAGGCCAAATTTGTCACACTTCACCAGCGTCTGGTGACGTCTTCACCTATGTAAAAGATTCTTGATTGGGACGTTAAACAACAGCACTACAAACCAAGCATTATAAATAAAGTTTAAGCATTGGCATGAAAGAAAGAAGGAACAAATATTAAGTAAGATCAATATACCCTTGTAAATATAGGGATCTTAGGAATTAGGAAAAACTTCCAACTCCTCTAATCAGTTCTGAACCTATGTATTAGATGACAGATGAGAAGTCTTAGTGTTCTCTAAAGTAAAACAGGAACAGGGAAAATATTTTTAAGCAAGATAAAGAGGGAAACAATTACTTCCTGTTAACAATCAAATTACGCTTGGTGCTCCGGAAACCTAGTAAGATCATATTCAATAGCTCATTCACAGTCTTAAAAATATCACACACTAAACCACTTTCATAAAGACGTCCTGATCGATAGGTCAAAGGTCAGCAAATAACTACAAATAGGTTTTAGTGAAAAGAAACATCAAATGAACATATAAATTGTTTTTTGCAATGTTGTTTCAAATTCGAGCATCATGGGCATCCCTTTATGTTACTGTGAAATTTGTTTATAATATCCTCCTTAGGGACAAGAAAAGTGGTCTTTATAGGGAAATGGTCCTTACATAGAGGTTTATTTGTATATAAACAATACTATTTGAGAGAGAAAAACATGGTGTTTGTGACCAGGTCGTTTTTTTTTGTATGTTGTATTGTTGTTTAAGGTCCCACTCAAGATTATTTCACTCATATGGAGACGTCACCGTGTGCCGGTGAAAGGACGACAAATTTTACCTATGCTCGGCACTTGTGGCTGTAGAGTAGGGAGGGTTATTTAACGTTCCAACACCTACTGTGACACGGGACCTCGGTTTTTACTGTCTCATCCAAAAGACAGGGACGGCCAACTGCAGCATGGTGCTGCATGGATTTGAAACCTGGACCTTTTGATTCCAAGTCAAACCTGCTAATCACTCGCCCAAGGCAGGTTTTACCATACTGATGAATATTGGTTCAAAAAGCATTAGCTATGATACACAAACCTCTAGCCTTAATATTGATTGCCTACCATATTTATTATGTATGGTAGGCCTATTTCTTGTGAAGTCAGTCCATTTTTATGCTAATGTCATTAACCGACTTGTGGCCAATTTCTTGTCATCTCGTCTTTTCATAATTTTGTGAGAAAATAACTATAACTGAATGAAGATATTGAATTAATTTTGTTTTAATCGTACTTGATTTAAGAGACTGTCCAAGGAAAGATACAAAAATGTTTGCAGGTAGTTTCTTACTCCAAGTTATTTGTACAGTAAAAAAAAATACTTTTGTAGATATGCATTTGGGGTACATAAGGCAGGTTATTCTTTTATATTAGTAAGTTGCTAAGCCAAGCTCATCTGTTAATCTATGATGGCGTGTCACAGGTCGTGATCACAGTCAAGCCATTTACCAGACATGCTTAAGTCACAAATCTCTCATCACTCTAAGTCACAATTTTTTTATTCTGAACTTGACAATTGTCTAAGTGATGGCTTTAATTTAATTTAATGAATATATATTCTTATTTTTTAAACAAAATTCTCTGTCATTACAATTTGGTTGTTGTTTGGAACAGCTCTTACTTTGTAAAACTAGAATGCTTACTGTACATGTATAATTTTGTGCATAATTTCAGAATGCAAGATTTCAACTGCAGAACTATACAAGTTTTTCACCAAATTAAAGTTTCCCTTTAAAGTTTAAACCTTATTTACTTTACAACGATTAACAAAAAAGTTCAAATAACTTATATTAATGTCTCTCGTTGGCTCTGATGTCGGCGTGCGGGGGTTCTTGCTGTGGGAGGAAACCAGAGTACTCGGAGAAAACCCACATGTCCCGTGCTGACGACCAACCATGCCATCTCGCATACTACCTAGGCAGATCCGAGGATCGAACCCAGGTCGCATGTGCTTACCACTACGCTACTCGGACACCCTTTCCCTTTAACTTCATTTATGGTTATAAAAGACCTTAGTTCCTTTATCCTCATTGTCATACAATATCTAATTTCACAACATTAAGAACACAATTTATCATACAATGCAACACATTTCAACAAAAGATTTTCCACAAAAAAATTGATGAATATTGTTTAGTCCAATTGCAATGAATCTTAACATTTTTAAAAATGGCCTTTGGATGGGTAATTACTTAACTGTCCTCAAGTGACTGGTTGCTAATTTAGACTTATTAATTTGTAAGGAACTCTTGAAACTACAAACTTTCCAAACTTGAAATATTTTAAGCAGTCTGGTAGACTGAGTTATCTAGAGTCACTGGCACAACTGTGGCTCAGTAGTTAGCATGGGTTCAAATCCCTGCTTCAGTTGGATGTCTCAGTCCTTTGGATGAAGCAGTGAAAACTAAGACTACCTGTCATGTCAGAGTAGGGTCAGTACATTGAAGAGTCCTTGCTGCTCAATGGCCATAAGTACAGAGCATAGGCAAAAATTGTAGGCACTTCACAAGCATTGTTGACATCTCCGTATAAGTGAGAGATTCTTGACAGGGACGTTAAAAGCCAATACGAGCAATTAACAATCTAAGAGTTACCAGTATGTAACCCAATGTATTTGGTGAAATCCTTGTCATTCTGTATGATGTTATACATTTTTACTGCTTCTTTATAGTGTATTATTATGGACTCTCTATTGTANNCACTTACAGATGATCTACAGAAAGCATTTGTGTTGTAAAATCACTATAGTATTGCTTGTTCTGTGACTATTTTCTTTGCACTCTGAAACAGCACCACAGAATGCCCTGAAGAAGTTTGGTAATGCATTGCTTAGATTGAATCCTCTTGTATTAGTTCTTATATTCAGTTGATCAATGTGTTTTCAAGATGCAAGTTTTATCTTCTTTTCCTTAGTGTCTGCCAAAAACTGCTTCAGCCACCATTTTGCTTATGTCTTGCATACACACATACTTTGGTCATTTCATTATCACCTGTTAGTTAAATAGTAATAGCTCAGAGGACTGACGATCTTGCCACACCCCCCTCGTAGGTGTCAAATTTCTAAGAACACCTAGTATCTCTTGACACTACCTAACATACCTGAGCTCTCCCATGTCAACACTTACCATCATGGAAATTTACAACTTAAAAGAATACCATATATAAAATATGTAAGAATTTTAATTCCATCTCTTCTGGTTAGAGCTCAGTTCTCAACAAGTACCATTTCTAGCCATCTTGATTTATTGTACTTGATATATTGTGCTTTCTCTACAAAATTGTTTGTTTTATTTGTCCAGAAATCAAAAGGGTTTTTTTATCTTGGAAATCCCCCCCCCCCCCCAAAAAAAAAGTCATTGAACTTGAAGGTTTGCACATTCCAGTTAAATTCAGTTATCTATCAGGAATCAATCTGGGATCAGTACCGATCTTAAAATCATCTCTGGTATGAATATATCAGTATACAGCTGACTTGCTCTCTCAGACAGAGGGGGGAGGGGGTTCTATGCAGCTTGATTCCTTGATCATAACTAAAATCTTTATTCAGTGTTTCTAGATACCATGTCTATTTCTTTGAGTATTTTCATAACTCCTGTACTGTCTTTAGTGCTTCTGCAACTAGAAACCTCGAAGAAAAGGTT
>JACSZP010026587.1:0-10706 GCA_016161895.1 Pinna nobilis
TTTGCCATGTACGTTCAAGAAACCAGAGGTACGATATATTCCCCTTGATTTTATTTTTGTTTTGTTTCAGGCCTGACCTAATGAGTGGATAATAACAAAGTGGATTCCATTCACCTATTTATATATACTCCAATATTCATTTGTCTCTATCCGCCGCGAGTCTACAGTCAAATTTAGATGAAATAATAAGAAACGAATTTTAGTCAAAGACATCGATTTGTTACATAAAATTACAAACACTTCTGTTAATTAATACATCTACATGTATTATTTTGATTAGACATACACTCTTTTTTCTTTGGCAATTGTCTAAAAATCTCTTGCGCTTAACACTTTCCATTCAATAATCTGCCGTCAGCATAATCAAATGTCCAAATTTCTAATGCTCTTAAAATCTGCCATTAATATTCCATAATATGTCACTATAATTAAGTGCATTTATGAAATTTCATTTCAGTTAAGATATCTTCACACAAGCTAAGGAGTAATTGAAGCATTGAGCAAAATGTTAGTTATCATAATACATCAAATTCTGCCTCATATATCAGGCATAGGTCTAATTGATATACAGAGTATTATAATTTATTGTATTGCAGGTTATCCCACCTTAGTAGAAAATAAGAAATTATATTAGATTCCATTACCTCCTTGGACATAATTTTTGACTGCTTTCTGTTTAGCTTCAAAGGAGTCACTGACCTGGTAAATTAAGAAGTTAACTCGCGTCCAAATGGCTGGAGAAGCAGATATCCACTAAATTGTGCAAAATTTGAATTGCAATTTATGTGTTTTTTTTTTACTATTGGCTACCTTACATGTCTTGTTGAAACAAAGAAAACAAATTTCTTTGATAGAATAGCAATTTTGACGAAATGCCAAAGTAGACATTTAGTTCAGTTCGTTTAATTTTTATTAGATATTTTGATCTAATTACTAAAAAATCAAAAATGGGGAAAGAAGTTTTTATTTTATCAATTTGTAAGTTTAAGCACTTTTATTCACGATAACTGAACTGGGATCGGGCGTAAGTTATTTCCAGTATATTTCTTTTGTAGTAAATCTCCAGGAGTCTAATGTATTAATAGTGCTATGCAATAATAACTAAAAAATGTATAACCCAAAAAAGAAACAGAACTTAAGCATTAACAAGGCTTATCCTGCACTAAAAAATTGTTAGTCAAACAATTAGCAAACCAGGATTTTTCCTATCCAATGGATGTATCTAAAAGTTAATTGAATTAACGTTTAATGTAAAATATATTTGATAATTTGACTACATTTACTAGCCATGCTTGAGGCGGTTTCCGGTCCGTTTATTTTGAATTATCTCCCCTGTATATCCTAATATTTTTATTTTCACTACTAATCAAGGTAAAATTTATCTTATCTTTAGATATCAATAGATATCTTTTGATGGAAACCAAGACTGTTAGCCAAAAAAGAGCCAATGAAAATTAGTTATAACCAATTTTGAGAAAAAATGTCAATGGCTCAATGCAAGGTGAAGCTGATTAAAATTCATGATCCGCAATTTGTTTTAATAAAAACAAAATACTACAAATCATTTTTATTTAGCTTATTCTTAATTTGCGAGTGCATGAAATCGCGACAAACATTCTCAAATCCATTAAATTCGTGAAACATGTGTAATGATTTATGGTAAATATAAACATTATAATCCTTGGTGTCAATATTCAATGAATTTAGCCGATAAAGAACTCTCAAAATCAAAGTTAGGTCAGATACAGATATTCGCAGGAAATATGAATTCCCACAAACGGTCCAGTATGTTGCTGATCTTTGTATAGTATTGAGCAGACCTTCGAACATCCCCGTAGTCTGTAGAAGGTTGCACAACAGTATTAAATTCTACTATACCTTCTTAATAAATACACTCACCTTCCTGTCAGTATTATTTTTTGTAAAGTAACTTCTCAAATCTAATACTTACGCATCCTGTAGACCTGACATTACTGTACATGCTAGTACCAAAAAATACATACCCATCCAGAAAGACAGACGACTTTGTTTACATCAAAGTCACACACGTGCTTTGAAGGCATGGTCTGGCCAAATCACCCTCTTCTGGCTGTTGATTTTTTCTTTTTGAAAATTGCTAAATCCATCTAGAAAAAAGTTCTTACACCAGATCTTAGAGAACATACCCAGGTTAACGCCTCGAAAAAAATGACAACTTACATTTAAGGGAAAGCTCTCTAACAGAGAAGAAAAATCACGGACTATACGTGAACT
This sequence comes from Pinna nobilis, assembly GCA_016161895.1. Classification (NCBI taxonomy): domain Eukaryota; kingdom Metazoa; phylum Mollusca; class Bivalvia; order Pterioida; family Pinnidae; genus Pinna; species Pinna nobilis. The sequence goes on from JACSZP010026587.1 coordinate 2,254, forward strand.
TTCAGGCAACCAGAAACAATCGTCTTTCCGTGTAATCGAACTATAAATCAAGCTATCTCTCAGACAGTCCTGAATAGTCATAAAAACTGGCGTACGATTCCTTGTCTTTCGGGTGAATTCAAACCAATCTCGCGTTTGTTCACTTCGACATGCCTTTACGTTATTTAAGGAAAGTTCATTGTAATAGATCCATGATGGTAGTCATGGCCTAGTGGTTAGCGTGTTCGACTTCTAACCGTAAGGTCCGTGTTCGACTCCGAGCAGGCTGTGGTTGGCTCTCTCTTTCCATCGGATGAGGCAGTAAAACCCGAGGTTCTGTGTCACAGTAGGTCTCGGTGCGTTAAATAACTCTCCCCGCTCTACGGCCAGAAGTGCCAACATAGTGGCAAATTTAGTCGCTCTTCATCGGCACACCAAAACGTCTCCAAATAAGTAAAAATAATTATTGAGTGGTACTTTAAACATCATTACAATACAACCAAGGAATGGATGCATTAACACAACATCCCGTCTTCCACTTACGTAATTTTTCACAGGTTGTCTAAATCTAATCTAATATCATTTTGCATATTTTCTCTTCTTTCAACACATTTTGTTGAACAGTGACGTACAGATCTTTAGAGGTTGAGAAAATTCTCAATAATTGATGTGCCTTGATGAAGATAACATTGTTGCAACAGCAAGACTAAGCTACATTTTCACATGAATGGTCTATACCAAGGAAGATTTTAGTCACAATGTTAAAATGGGCGATGCTGTAGCCATTCGCTTATAGAGGCCTCCTAAGATTATTATTATTTCTTTTTGTTGTTGTTGCTGTTGTAAACATCACCGTGTGACGGTGTAAGACTACACGTTTTCCCTATGGTCGGAACATCTGGCCATTGAGCAGTGAGGAATGTCTGTTTCGTTCAACATATACTGTGCCACGAGACCTCGGATTTGACTGTCTCAACTGAAGGAGTGGGAAAGACATCAACGTCTACTTAGCGAATTTGAACCCACGATCTCACATTCTTAAGGCGAAATTTTTTCTTTTGTTTGGATTAAATCTTACCCTCTTTTTGATTATGATTTGTTTGGAACTCGGCATATATTACTTTGATTCATTATATTTGCGACATTGATAGAGATATGACTATGCATTTCGTCTGAATCATTTGCACTTAATAAGCTATCATTTACAAAGATGTGGTCAGCAATAGCATATCCCGCTGCACTCCAGACAATCACAAAATTAAGTTTGACCTGCATTGAAATTACTTTCGTATTCATCATGCTATAATTATGCATTTGATCTCACCAGATTGCACTGACTGTGCTAACATCCATACAGAAGCGAGCAAAGGTTGCATGCAAATCTTACCACTGTTTTGAAGTCTAGTGGCGTCCCACCGGTATACTACAGTCTACAGTCATAAAACAACGATGTGCGGAAGCTGTCAGCTAAGGTTTGCTGTTGACATATTTCTTGTGTGGTTTGGCACAGAATATGAGGAACCGCAACGGTTTAAAATGTTGAATATATAAATCATATTGCATATTGATAAAGATTTACACGCAGTATCAAAATAAATCAAACAGAATATAAAGGTTGTAGGTTATATCGTCTGGGAGTCCATATTGACATTAACAAACCATAAACCACCAAGGCGCTGACTTCAAAACCGCAAAGTCATGTTAATACACTGGTTGATCTCTCCTTTTTTTGTTTTTTTTTTGTTTTGTAGTTATATATCTATAAATAACTTGTATGAATCACAATATATAGTAGCTAGCAACAAGGAGCATTTTTTATGCAATTATTTCTTTGTACACTGGTTGATCATTCCTTATTTTTTCTTTGCATTTTTGGTTTTTGTTTTTGCTTCGTTTAACTTAGTATCCTACTTTTACCGTTAACGGCTATTACCGAACTTGACTTTTGACTTTTTCTCGGATTCGAACTATAGGTGACACGATGGGTGCCTGGGAGCAGGAGTTGCTTCCCCTTCCGGAGCACCTGAACTCACCCCTGGTTTTTAGTGGGGTTCATGTTACCCTTTTTTAGTTATAACTGTTATTGTGTGTATAACTGTTTGTAGTGTTGTCACTTTTCTATTTTGGCCACAGTATTGTCTGTCGTTGATTTATTGAAATTTTAATGCCCCTCGGTATTTCTACTTCCCCATTTTATCACTCCGCAAATCAAATGTATTAATCACTATTTATAGATAATAACAAAAGAGGAGCTCTCGAAATAATTGTTGATGTCGTGATTGTTTTGTCAGCCAATTTCAAAACTGAAACTAACAAACACACAGATTCCACAAAGTCTCGGTCCCTTGGCCATTATCAAGTAAACTGATCTGCAATGAGGCTGCGAAATTTTTGTAGCTAGTTCGAATATCATCGTGACATATGTTGATAAAAGCGAAGGGGGCCACAAACGTGTGGAAATACTGTGTTTCTATTGCTGTTTGCGTAAGGATTCCTATTTTGGACAACATTAAATTTTTCTGGAATTATTTCAACATTGTTTGGTCATACGGTGCCGTATAATGTAATGGTACAAGTCTAAGGAATTTCTTATTATTGTCAATAACTTTTACCTTTGCAATGTGAAATCGCTTGAATGCCGTATGACAAGGAACATCGATGGCAAAGTTCCTTTAACATTTTCGAACAAAATGTTTCCTTAACTGTAAAGTGTAAATTTGTCAAGTCTGGTCCGTTGTAGTAGTAGAGGTAGTAATTCTCAGCAAAGAAAACGGCCACGGCTTACGAATCGCATGAGAGGAAGTACATGAATACGTTAACGGTATCGTCTTCCTCAACCTGGACTTGGAGTATGTGCACACCGGACCTTTTGGTACTCAGGTTTTTATGTATTTGTTTTCACACATGTAATCGCTTCGATTAAATGATAAAATATATGCCTTTACAATATGCCCAAAGAGGTCTCTTCATAAAGTTAGGTTCATTTAATAGTACACAAGTGAAACACAATGGGGTTACTGTTCACTTTATTTCACTTTAATTTGCAAGAATTGTCATTTCGCGGAATTAAGCGTAGATGTTTACTTGCGAAAATTAATGAATCGCTAAAATTCTACCCAGGAATAAACCTGCACAATACATTATAGGGTTATAACCTTTGCCCAGAAAACCGTAAATATGTTTATTCGCGAATAACTGCAAGACGACTGAGTCGCCAAAATAAAAATTCGCGGATATAAATGGATTTATAGAATGCAAAAGCAATGTCTTCTTATGACAGTCAACTAAAACAGTATCTCTTACGCACAATTTCCAGAGACAAAGGACAAGGTCACAGGAACATATATCATTACACACTTGTTCTATCATATTATAGTAATAAAACACTTTTATTGCGCCATAATAAAGGTGCCATAAAAAGTTTGTATTTCACGTATGTGCCATAACCACAGAAACTACTTTTAAGGGGATTCCCCTTAGCCTAATTATTTGGCAGTTTTCTTAGTCCGTGTAGTAATTAAGCTAATAGTATAATGTTTCCAAATTGACGTTATTTTAGAGGCAATAACTGTTTTTCCTTTTTTGTTATAGTGTTTCATAGATATAGCACCGCATATAGTTTCTCGGCGGAAAACCAAGAGTTCGAAGGAAGACTATTAATAAGTTCGAGGAAATATAATGTATCAAAACATGTATACGATTTACAGTCTAACCTGCCTTAGCGACCCACTGAATTCATAGAAAAACGGTCTTATGTGACCTAAATGAGTGGTTCCCAAAATGGTTTTTCCTATGTAAATCACCTGAATTAAGAGACCATCTGTCATATGTGACCCTTTTCCCCATTCCTTTTGGCGGTATCTTAAAACAAGTATCACTGTAGTATATTTGTGATACATATTGGAATGACCTGATGTATACCTTTAATGTATATAGGTTCCATACCAAAATATTAAAAATTTGAGAGCATAGCTAAATATATAGCGATATTAAAATAGAGAAATGAATGAATGAAAGGAGCTAAAATGGTAACATATTACAGGTGATATCTACATTCAGGATTTATATAGGGGAAAACCATAAATCGAACCAGACACTTAGGTCACATAAGCAGGTATTCCTTTAATTCAACAGGCTGCGGAGAAACATTAGAGTGAATTCCGCTGCTTCATACAAAGTAACTTTTCAGGCAATGTCATTTGTTGGACATTCAAAAGCATACCTCTTGAAACATATACAGTCAATTCCGAAAGTAATTAGATCAAATGTAATGAGGTATCGGTTTTTGCAAGAAAATTTTTATTTCCGGTGCACTTTCAATGCATTTCTTTGTAATTTTGAATCACATAGATCGGCTATTACGAGATGGATATCTTGCTCCCTTTAATTTCGTTATATGTGGAGTTGACTGTAGTTCTGAGGGACAAACCGCCTCATACTGTGAAATATATTGCCTTATTGTGTAATGCTTGACGCTGCTTTCAACTCAGTGTTTTACTTTGAATTCTGCTACAAAAGTATCCCATGAAATGAGGGATATATTGCATGTCAAGTCAATCACAGACAGTCTTATTCAATATTAACACAAAGGTGACGGCATAGAGAATAGAATGAAATCATTCGCTCATATAAAGTGCCACTGGAATGTAAGAAGTGTTTTTAAAGCATATGATCGGCGTCAAGCAACGGAAGTCGAGGTCACGCGATTTGGACTATAATGCGGGGTAAACGTTTATGTACTAATGGACACCAATTCATATGAATATCATTTATCTGTAGTTTTGAATTATTTGTATGATAATTATATATCTAAAATTTAAGTAAGTACATGTATTGACATATGATCATGAAAAAAATAAAAATATGTACATCGATTCTAAAATTTGAATTGACAACACTATGAGTACCTTGCTGACTAGGAGACGTGCTGAATACTTCCGTGTTCCTCGAATCTTTGCGCTAATATCCTTGAAATAATTTACATCACGAATATTCCAAATGTTTTTGTTGACATATATTCCCTTGGAGCTCTTTTCTTTTTTTTTCGCTGATTTTTGTTATGATTCCCGTTGGACTAAAACATTCTATTTCCACACAAAGAGGACAATGAAAAACTTACAGATGAGGCCGATTTCATAGTACAGACATGCAAACCAACGGCGCGAAAGCGATCGGGTCGGGATAACTCTAATTGATTTGGAAATCACTTTAACTACCTCGCCTATATAGGAACGTCTCTAGCTTCATCGAATACCTGATGTTTTAGGGATATAACCAAGATATACTCAGATTTTTTTTGCTACGCTATACATAATTACAATTTCTCAATGCATCAGTATGGCGCCAACAGACTAATTTGGAATGAAACAACCTTGATCTTTTGCAATAGGACCTTAAGGTTATTTCATAAAATTTGCTTTTAATTAGTCAAACATATTCAAAAGCATGATATACCATACACAGAGGGAAAAGTTTCATCGGCGTTCCAAAGTTTCATTCCATCACGTGACAGAGCTTAGACAGAATGTCGACGGACAATATGTCCTGCAACAGTCGCCGCATCTAGAGATTGACGTGGATCCTAATTGCTACCGACAGGTAAGAAGTTAATAAGATTCAGCTCTTAATAAATGACACGTGACTATAGCTTTACAGGTTCTTCCAGTTTGTCACGATCACTGCCTTTGCGATGATTTTAAATGCAAACAATTAGCATATAATGAAGTCACATACATTAAAATGACATGGAATAATTGTTTACATATTTAACCTTTCTTTTGATTGTGATCTTTTAACATTAACTGCTTCAATTTATTTGCAAGATCAATTTTTTGTTCAATTTTTATGTCATCGACTAATTGCATTCGATAAATCATTATATGACAGTACTACATTACAACTGCCGCACATAGCCATGGAAGAGAACTGGACATCGATTCCTCCGCAACAGACCCACAAGCTGAAACTGCGTCATTTAAAACTTATGTAAAGCATCGACTTTGCTATTTTGATTGGCTCTGGATTAATTTGTTTTCATTCCATTATACAAGTAGACCCGGTCATATACAGATATTCAAAAAACATCTTTGGAACCATATTCTGAGGATGAACTGTGAAATGATACCACCATACATAAGCAAAGAATGATATATTTGATATTTGAAACCAAATTACTTCTTATTGTGGAGGTGAATAGCTAAATCTAAGTTAAAATAATCATATATATGAAATTACATGTAGTTCTGTTACCAGACAATTATGCAACATTGTTTAAACACAAAGTTATACAACGGCATATTATAGCTTGTCGCTAGTGACTAACTACAGGGTAATTTAACAATGCATTGTGCCAATAGGTCCAGGTTTTTAATAGATTACAAATGTTATTTGCTATGCGTTTTGTTAAAATTAAAAATTGCTTATAATTAAAGGTGATAACACGCTGTAGGTGTCATAATACTTAGTGGACAGCTGTGGTGAGGATAATTAAATGTTTAATGCCATTCATAGGCATCCAATGTAGTCTAACAATAGCAATTATTTATTCCCATGGGGACTTTCTTTTACACAGTTGTAACTAAAACCACGCAACCGGATTAGAGTTTACCCCGGATTAGAAACATTAGTAACGGGGTGGGTGTCGTGTATGTAGCGATTGCTTCGGGGCACCTGGACTCATTCCGGTGTTTAGTATTTTCAGTTATATGTTATGCTATGTGTAGTAGGCCTACTGTTCGTTCGGCGTTTATATTTTGAATGCATCCTATGTATTGTGCACTCTCACGCAATAGCTATGACATAAGAATGGCTATGCTTAATTCATGTCGCCACGAAATATTTATTTTTGCAATTAGAACTAACTTTCCTTGTTCGAATAACAAATTAAAGCTTGCAGTCACTGCTTTAATTTTCGAATAAGCAATATTGGTAATACTTTTGACGGTATATATTACATAATTTCCACATTGTCTAAATACATGGCTACAATTTTCTGTAAACTGTGAATTCCAATATGAACTCAAAGTACTCGAGGGGATTAACTGCCATACACATTTAATCTGCTTCTTTCTCTTTGGAACTTCATTCCGTAAAGCGGACACAGAGACGCTATTACCGAGTCGTGAATAGCCGTTAAAATTCAAAGGGAAACTTTAGTACCAATTTCAGTTTTGCCTTTTACTAGAATATAGAAATGCGGTCCCTATATTCAGGATAAGGGTTCTCACTAATGCGTTGCCATAGAATGTTTATTGCAATGCCAATAACGAAACTCTCAAACCAAAAACAAACATCGCTCTAAATGGTGTACTAAGTTAGTGGTTGTGGTTGGGATGTGTGGAAAGATGAGTGCTTAGCGCGCTCGCTTCTCACCATTGCGTCCCGTGTTTGAATCTGCAATGGGATTATGAGAGATAGTATGGCGATCGCCATCTCGGACAAGTGTTTTTTTCCGGGTACTCCGGTTTCCTCCCACAGCAAGTATCCCCGCACGTTGGCATTATATAAGTCAATAGATCTCGTTTGTTAATCGTTGTAAAATTAATGAAGTTTCTACACTAAACTAAGTAAGTGATGGCGATACTGCATTGTTGACAAGTAAAACACATCAAAACGAAAACGTCCCTGGTAAAATAATTGTTTTAATGTATTCTAATTCTATGGAAGGTATGCGGATATATTCTGATAATTAAACATTTGTGTGGTTTAGTTCACAAAATAAATTTCATAAAAACAATCTTGAAACTGTAGAGCAATTTTCTCTTAGATTAAAAGGGCAGACATGCTTACAAACGGAAGGTTTTTGCGTCATCTATTATGTCTGACTTGCAAGATAGTCATTACTGTATAAATGACATCGCAAGGTTACATATGGTTTCCCTCCTTTAAAATTATGTTCTGTAATTAATAATATACATTACTTTGTTTCACATCAATGTATACCACTGGAAAAGTGCGAATTAGGTTTTGAATATAGGCATGTTGTTCTTGTTTCGGTGGCTGATTTAAAAGACAAATTCGGGAATCAAAGAGGTGTTCTTGTTTCGTGGTTAGCGTGTTCGCTTTCTGAATTAAAGGTCAAGGGTTCAAAATCCCGCTGCTGGCTCTCCTGTCTATCGTAAATGCTTCATCTACGAGACAAGCGTCAAATTAGGAGGATACATGATAAGCACAGTTATTTGAAATTTGTTAGGAGCTCTCACTGGGATCTGCTGGCGGGTTATAAGGAAGCGAGAAATATATCACCGTCGCAAAGGATAAAGAAGATTTAATAACCACGACCAAACCAGTAGATAAATAATTCCATTAAGCTGAAAATTGTAATAACTAAAGGTTATAAGGGATAAATGATATTTAAAAATGCACCAGCAATCTTGACTTTTGATTTAATTATGACATCAAAATATTCTCTTTCTGTTTTGTTTTTTCTTCTTTTTCTATTTGGAAGTTTTAATCTGTATATGAAATGTTCATAT
>JACSZP010026592.1:0-10195 GCA_016161895.1 Pinna nobilis
TTTTGATTTTCCAACTTAAGTACATTAGTATGACATGATTTTGAACTCATAAAATTAACTCTCATGCAATTTTGAATTATTCTTACACTAAGATGTAAGGATGATAAGTAGAATTTTGGTGTAGAATTTGTATTTTCATTTCACACATGACAATCTTGTATTGATAAAGTTGTAGTTGTTATTTCTGGTGATTAGGAAGCACTTTTGGTTACTGTATACTTTGATGTATCTGTCAACTCTCTCCAAGTGAATATGCATCACCTGTAAAAAAAAAAAAAATGTTTAACCTTCTTTGAACTAGATGTTAAGGGCACTCAGATTCAGTGTAAAGCTTCAACCATCAAGGGTCTAAAGCCTGGATAAAGTGGACCCTGGTATTTTTAAACGGGCTTAATTTGAAATGGTTTTGATTTTCCAACTTAAGTACATTAGTATGACATGATTTTGAACTCAGTTACCCGTATTTTGAAAACCTTGTTTATTTGAAAGGAAATCTCATTTCCCTTTGGTTTCAATATATCTTGGTCGACTGTTTTTAGTGTGAACATGTTTATTTATCAGAACTTTATAGTATATAATTTGGTGGTATTGTTGATGAGCATTTTTGGTTTCCACTTATATGAAACTATTAAGGTATGTACATAATTTCCCCTGCCTATCAGACTTGGCTCTTAGTAAGTTTTAAGTCCCAATGGATTGTTGAATTAATAACTTTTATCAGATTTTCTTGCCTGTATAAGATATCACCTATTTTGCTGCCTTTAAAGAATCTACGTGTTTATTTAATTACATGCCACACAGGAAACTCAATTTGTTAATGAACCATTATAAGCATTTTATTGGATATTAAGTGAAGTGGAGTATAAGGTTTAGCTCTCACATTGCCCGAATCAAAAAGTTCAAGGAGGTGTTCATTTGCCTTTTCACTAGGTTGAACAAACCTCTATTTCTGTTCTTGATATAATAAACCTCTACTTCTGTTCCAAATTTAGCAAACCTCTACTTCTGCTCTGAGATTTAACAAACCTCTACTTATGATCTGGATTTAACAAACATCTACCTCTGTTCTAGAATTAATAAACCTCTTTTTCTGCTCTGGATCTAACAAACCATCACTATGTTCTGGATTTAACAAACCTTTACTTCTTTACTAGAATTAACAAACCTTTACTTCTGCTCTAGAACTAACAAACTTCTGCATGTACTCTGGATTTAACAAACCTTCACTTTTAGTTGAAATCTCATCTTTTTTATTGGTGGAGTTGTTAAATGTTTAACATCACTGTCACCATTTTTAAGTCATATGCTGATGATATCAAATTGATGACGACTAAACTTATTTGCCTTGTTTTCTGGGTTTTATTTTATGCAGTTGGGGATTTTTTTTTTATTAATAAACCATACACTAATCTATGACAGAGGACCTGAGTTTTAGCAGTCATTGAGAAATGATGTCCTCATTTAATATGTGAGGAAGTACTATATAGTAACTTAGTTTTACTTCAAATGCAGGAAAGCGAAGATATCAAATATTTAAAAATTGTACCTTTCTCATATTCTTAATAAACCAACCTGTTGAGAGGTCATATTGTCAGGGTGCATAGCAGAATCTAAAGTATAAAACTTGACTTCCAGGGTTTCTACTCCTCATTATAAAACCCATCGCATACATGTAACATTACATTGTGACAACAGCCACAGACCAGGGCATAAATTTGAGACAAGTTTTTCTTTCAAGTAGATAAGACTTAAATGTTATACAAGAAGTTAACATTCCTCTCTGTTTTTCCCATTAATTCATCTTCTTGTGACAGTTTAAAGAGTCTGTCTGTCCTCCCACGCATTAGATGAAAAAATCAGGATAAAGAGATAAGATACTTGGTTATTGATGTTTTTCTGATCTACATGCACCTCTGTGTAAGTAATTGACCTGTCACTCAGCTCCACTGGCTGTTCTGTATCCCATAAGTCTTCTTAAATACACTGCACTTCAAGTTTATATTGTATCATGCTGAGTGCTCCACATCTTGGTATATGTAAATTTAATGGACATGCTATGCTTTGATTGAAATACCTCAGAAAAGTTTATCCTGCCATGTGAATTGGTTGTTTGTTGTGTTTAGCAGATCATGTATACATTTACATTGCTGGTGAACTTTCTGATAGGGGACTTTGATATTGAGTATCATTTGTAGTTGTATTAGTTACAGAGAAACAATGAACAATAAAAGAATTTGGTACGTCATAGTTTTTCCCAGATTTTTATCTTTTTATTATTCAAAATGCACTCATGAGTAAAAATTATTGATACATTTCATAATGAAAATTAGAAATAGAATTCTCCATAACCTACTTTACTAGATATGATGTATAGAAACAGTCCTGAATAGTATATTGCAATAGAACACTCATGATCCATTCAAGAGGAAAAAGTAACTGAACTATACCACTCTATACATGTCAACTTGGTATTTTATTCACTGTTTGGCCTATATAGAACTTGTTAGTTTTACTCTTGTATTATACCAATTCTTAAACTGCTCCACATTTGTCCTTTTGCATCAATATGATACTGGCTACAAACACAAATGTGGACCTTTGCTGAGGAATTTATCCTGTGAAATAAGGGATCTATTACCAGTAAGGCCAATCTTTGACATATTGGGCCTTCCATTTTCTATCTCAACCAAAGGACCAGAGACCTATCCTGCTAAAACTTGTCTTTAAAATCCCAAAGCATCTGACCTCAGGACCCAGTTGTTAGATTTAACCAAGGTTTACATATAGCTGAGGTTTGCAGAATTTGGAAACAAAGCCTCAAAACTTGATGAAATTTCCAAAATTTATTAAATTGTCGGACAAAAGGTTTATTTTAACCTTTACAATCTAATTTATTAGCAATAGAATATAACTCGGGACTTTATTTCAGTTCCTGGATATATTTAACCAAGGGTTAAAATTTAACCAGCACATTAACAACTGGGCCCTGGTTGTTTATGTCTTTGATCGAATCTAATTATGTATAAAAGTTTGCCAATACACTGGCTTTTACTTGGCTATGTAGGTATTGTTCTACCACCCTACAGAGGCAGTGATACTGCAGGCAAACATACAACCAAGGAGGTTGTTGTTGCTCTATAAGATTCCACTCCAGAATCTTTCATTCATGTAGAGATGTCACTGAATGCCAATGCAGAGCTTCAAATTTTGACTAATGCTTAGCACTTATATATAGCCATTGAGCAGTTAGAGATGTTTAGAAAAAATGATTTCATCTGTGACACAACACAAAGATTTTTACTGTCTTGTCCCTAGGACAGGATAAACATGCCATCCCTGCTGAGGAGGCTCAAATCAGTGATCACATGGTCATACAATGAGTACTGTACTGCTTTGTCTTGAACACTCACCTGGGAGGTGAACAACTCCTCATAGTCATTGCGTTATCTACTAGTTAACTCTACATGTATATCAGGTCCTTACACGGATAATACTAAAACACAAAAACCAAGATGAAGACTTGGCTTGCCTTATTAAAGATATATATTTTCGTAACTTATCTTAATTGATATTTTGAAATGAAATTTCATACTTTCACTGATTTTACTACATTACTTAAATGTAGATTTGTCTATAAACAGTCTGGGATATTTGCTTATATTGGCACTTTTATGCTATATGTACATGAAAGAGTAACAAAATGGTTATCATATTTTCCTCTTTATTTACCTAACATTTAATGATTACCTGGTATCCTCCTGTGGGTTCATCTCTTTATCAAGATCAAATATGAAATAATTCATGCCAAAAATTCCTGTCTGTACATGTAGTAAATATAAGAGGTTTCATAATCTGCTCATTTTTGGGGCCTGAATTTGTCCACATTCCCAATGTTAAAAAGTACCTTTTTTATTCTCAGTTTGAATGCAAATGTTTCCAGCTTCATTGCTCAAGATGTCAGGAAATATTTCATCTACCGAACAATGGAAAAGAGGCCTTTAAGCATTATATAGGTAAAACAAATGAATTTAGAATATAATATTATCTCTATGACTTTGATTATTGGCTTTCTTCCTACTAAATGGATTCCCACAAAAAAACTAACAAATCTAAATCAAAATGAATATGATCCAATTTCCTTCAAAGGGAAGTATCCTTGTAAAAATATAATAAAAAACTCTTTTTCCACAAATTTTCAGCCCCTTTTAAATCAAGATAGGTACCGGTAGATACAGTGTACTTTTTTCTCGACTAAGCAAATGGTCATGCATGAAAAAAAAAAGACAAATGCTGCATATCATGGTAAGTATTGGCATGATGACAGTCCCTCACTACACAATGAAAGATTCTTGAGTGGGTTGTTAAACAGTAATGGAACAATTACAACAGGGTCTTTCGTATTTGTTATTTACATCTGGCACACAGCATCAGTTATTTGTCCTTGACACTTGTCTTTAAATGACAGTTTCACACTCGTCAAAGCTCTAATGTAACACCATAAGTATTGCCTGGCTATATCTTCTTGACTGTTGTCCTGCCACTGTAATGGTTGATGAATACTTCAGTTCTAGCATGATAATTTATTGTAAAGAAGGCTATTTGTGTCAAATCACACATGGGTTATAAATCTCAACCAAAGCATTTTTTCTGTACTTCACTAGGGTATAGACCCCATGTGAAGATTGATTTTTAGTTAACCATGATTTACAGTCCTAGTCAGTATTGTGAACTTCACTAGTTGCCAAGTAACTTCAATGGAAGGGAATCATAGCTTTTACACAACTAACTGCTCAACATCATAGATTAATTATCTGCACTTTATTTCAGAATCTTTCTATGCTCAGATATTTGACTGAAGTTACTGCTATTGCTATCAGCTTATCATTGTTCATTTTAACTATAAACAACAGTCCTCAGAGAGTCGCTGTCCATGGTCTTTAATTGATTGTTTGGTTGTATTGGTGTGTAACATCCCACTGCAGAATATTTTACTTATATGAAGTGGTCACCATGTGCCTGATGCCTGTGCTCGGCACTAATTGCTTGGTGATGCCTACTGTGATACAGGACTTTGGTTTAAAGATAGCTCACTGCTCAAGGTCATAAGTGCTGAACGAAAGCCAAATTTATAGCCCCTCAAAAACACTCTGTGACGTCTCCATACAAGTGGAATATTCAAGTTCAAGGGCAATCTCTTTGTGGAGTGTTACTGATTTTCCCACCATATCTATAATACCTGTGACCTATTTTATTTTATATTTCATATTATCTCAAATACACCGTGACAAACACACATAAACATTATTTTGACTTGCTTTTTGTAATATTTTCAGAACATACTAGCATTCCTTCATACATTTTACACTTACCATTGACTTTAATGTTTGATTGTGGATCTGTAGTCATTGATTTGTTCTTAAGACTTCCACTGACATATGTGATATATGTTAGAAATTATTACATCTTTATCCTATAAATTACCAAGACTGTCATGAATATTGGATTAACGATTCTTCTGTCATTCTCATCTCATCATGTTTATCGATTAAGAAAATGTGTTACCGTTGATTGACAAGTTGCATACTGAAACATGTTAAAGGTATCTAGACACAGCTGAATTTATCAGTATATACATTAATCTGTGATGAGCTTTTATTTTGACTACTGTTGATAAACATAACAAATATTCTGCTTATCTATGGATGATAATGGAAGGGGTGAAGTAGAAGATACCAAGGGGCATTCCAAATTCAATAAGTCAGCGACAGACAATACCATGGCCAAAACATAAAGGAGACAACACTACAAACAGAAATACACAAATGCATGTACACTTGTAACTTAAAATAGAGTAACATGAACCCCACTAAAAATCAGGGGAGAGTTCAGGTGCTCTGGAAGGGTAAGCAACTCCTGCTCCTGAATAAGTCACAATAGATGATTATCATCAACGAGAAAAAGGGGGGTCAGGACTAGGTATGTGAAAAGGGGAACACATCCCTCATCATTTGTTTTTACAGATTTATCATGTTGATCAACCAGGCCATGATAGCACGCCATGTCACATATCATTTAATACTGGAATAAGTTACAATTGGGGATGGTCATAAAAAGGGAAATGTATGTTAAGATGTATTCATGAAGATTGAAAGATGTTGGTTTTAGAAAATCCAAGAGTGATCAGAGCCTAGATTCAACTACCGGTTAAATTTAATCTTTACTTATATATAGCTTAGGACTGAAAGAAAGCTTAGAATCAACTAATATTGCTAAATATATTAATATTAAGAATTAAATTCAACCAATGGTTGAATGACTAGGCCTGAAATGAGTTCAATGTGCCATTTAGGAATGGTCAAACAAATACTTTCTAATCTTGAGTCATCAACTAGAAGGTTTCAGATAGAATCTAAGCATCCTGAGCGTAACATGGAGTGCATTTTTATGCTCCTAAAGTCAAAAGTATATGTCACATGTGATAAACTTTTTTCTTGGGTATCTGATTTCTCATACTGTGACCTTGACTTTGATTTTGTTACTTTGTGTTTTCCTGTTCTTCTGAGGAGACAGTAAAAACCCATGTCCTGTCTTACAATGGGCCTATATGCAAACACATTAATTTAAGAACCTTCACTGCTCAGTGTACAGTTTAGGCCAAAATTTGTAGTCCTTTTAATGTATTTGATGACATGTCAAAAAGGTGAAAGGTTCTTGAATGAGGCATTATACAATAACAACAAATTACTGTGTACTTTGATAACTTTTTTACTTTGGCCATAATTTTGGATGTTAAATGATGAGGCTTTCATTTTTCACATCCACAAGGGAACTTGACATGCTTTTCCAATTCTTGACGCTAATCATAGGTTTGAACTGAATACCGTACCTCATTGAACAACAGGAGAGTAATCAAGCTGCATTATAGATTCAAACTATTGACCTTCTAGTCTCCAGTTGAGCACACTTGTGCAGTGTCATACTTATCTGTGTATCATGATATACAATTCTCTGAGTAGGATGTCCCTTTTGTGGGTGATACTTCTATGGTCAATACATTATCAACTTCTGACAAAGCAGTTCAGAGAGTGGGTCAAAATCACTTTACAAATCAGCTACATATGTGGGTTAGAGCCAGCCTGAGTTGATAGTGTGAGAAGGTTTGCCAGTTTTTCTATGGAAGGCCAGTAGTCTCTCCTTGGGTATATTTGTACCTGGGCTATCTCCTCCAACAACAGATACTGGCTGAAACCATATGACTGAAAGATTGTTGAGTGTCACATAAATCAAAACAAAAAAAAATATCTCTGTAGGCAACATCTGTTTTCTATGAAACACACAACTATCTACTGACAGGGGAAAAATTGAAAATTTCATAAGCTTTATTATGTGTTGCTAATAGCAACAGATATGCTTTTCAATAACACTTTTGTTGAAAATGCTGATTAATAAGTCATAGAATCAGAGAAAGTTGCTTCAAGGGTTACATGATATACTTTTGACATTCTTATTGGGATTTGTTTTGGTTTTTTTCTTTGATGTTTGTTTAGTTTTTTTTGGTCTACCACATTCTCTGCACATCAAACACTGTAAAGCATTAAATCATGTTGCTCAAGGACAACACTTGTCTTAGTGTTAATATGTCATTTTCTTTTTACGAAACCCTAGTAGTTTATTTATCCTGTGAGGCTCTTTAGAATGTTAACTTGATGACTTGCCAGTACTTATAGATGAATTTTTATATATCATAGTTACGTAAACTTCTGTACACATATTAGTTTACTTGATGATGATGCATTAGAGAGCAGAAAATACTCTGACAGTGATGTTTTCATGTACAGTGGAGTTGATCTATAACAAAGTCAAAGGGGATTGACTTTTGACTTTGCTCAAGGCATCCTTCGTTGTAAGCATCAGAATTTACTACATAAATAGATAAATAGTCATTCTTATTTCTTCTCTGGGATATTTTTCCTCTTCATTAAATCACTGCATATTCAAAAGATATGATTGCCCCCCACCCCCTTGCCACCGTCAACGAAGTTGTCAAGAATTTATTTCCACACTATAACTCAAGTACCCATGGGTTTACAATGCTGATACCGGGATCTACCGGAGAGCCGCCCAGGGCGGCTAAATGGAAAATCAAGAAATTTCAGAAAATTTTATGGACCAAATAAGCGCCCGGGCGGTTAATAGGATGTTACTTTTTCCTTTGATCATGCTGACAAATCACACATCCATCTACCAAGTTATCTCATACTGGCACTCACGTCGGCTGCAAAGTGTCAATTCTCCCAAATCCAAATCAATTTCAACTACATGCCTGTTTAAATAAATAAATCTTTGCATCCTCTTCGCATCCTCTTTGCATTTAAATGGAATTATATCCTTAGGTATCATTTCTAACTTTGTTGTTGTTTATTCTGTGAACCAATCACCCTCAATATGGCTCAACTGCATCCTATCGAAAGTAGCATGGTCGACATTGACGTTACTATTAATAGGCCAGGATTGACTTCTGCGATTGCTTCGTATGTGAGGCTCCCCACGGGGGAATTTTATTGAATGACCAAAATATATGTTTTCTAATTTTTAGCATAAGTGCATTTGTTTCCAACCGAATGTTCAATTATATTAAAAACAGCATATTTTTTTCTCTCAAGAATTAGATTTAGATTTTTATCTTACTTTTTTGAAATAAAACTTGATTCATGCAGCAACAATAATTCTACTTTGTGGTGCCCCATACAATGTGTGCTTCATCGTCGGGTGTACGTTTTGACAGCAATTATTTCCTGTCAAGTTTTTACAATAAACGAGCACATGGTTTGACATCAAACCATTCAAAAGTTCCCACCGAGTGCCGATAAGCGTTTCTGGTAAGCAATGAATTACGATGCAAGCATGGAAAATAAAGGATAAAAAAATACATAGGACGACCTGATTTCAACTTTAATCAGACTCATACGTCAGAACTTCAAACTTAATGCCGATGAGGAGATTTCAGATCTTTCGTGCATTTCTACAATGCATCTGATGTCCAAACCATTTAATTTTTTTTTACCCCATATAACCGCCCACCTAAAATAACCGCCCATGGGCGGCTTATCAACTGGGCGGCTTTCCGGTAGATCCCGGTACTTCACACACGGGTTGCCCGTTGATTCAAGGAGGATCCCTAATGATTTTGGGGTCAAGGTTACATGACTCTGTTCTTTGAAAATGGTTTCCACACCATAACTCAAGTACCTGTTGGTCTACAATGTTGATTTTTTTCACACATGGGTTGCACATGACCCAGGGGGGATCGCTATCGATTTTGGGGTTAGAAGGTCAAAGGCCAAGGTCAAAAATACTTTTTCAACTTTGCTCCTTCAGTTTCATTTTATGTAAAGTTGATTGTGTATGAAAAGTTTTCCAGTTTACTTGTGGAATTCCAGAGGCCTCCTCCTGAGAGTGTTTGTAAATGCAGGGTTCTATCCTTCGCAAATAAGAACAAGGCGTAAAGCTAATTAACAAACAAAATAAAACAAACATGCGCTTTAATATATTTTGCATTATTTGATATTTAGATATTTGGACTTGAGTTTGAACATATGGTGATCCTAGACCTGGATTACTGATGGATCATTGTAAAGACACATTTCACCATGTTCTGAGCAGTACCTTAGTATTTATTGATGTCACAATATTGATTAGTAAATGATTAGGACGTGTACTTCCTAGTAGACGTTTCAGTGCAGATATGTATGTCACGAGAACTGATAAAGTTAACTTGACTCAGGTAAACTCAGATAACAAATCTTCATGTGGTATATACAGCATTATACCTACGTGGTGTACCATATGTGCAGCACGATCGGATTTGTCCTGTAGGTACATGTGCAATGTACAACCTGTCAATGGAAGAATTCAGACAGATTTGTGATGAAATTGCAGAAGAGCTTAAACTGCTTGAAAATCGAGATCTAAGGTATAATTTTTATCAAAAGCAGGTCACAAATGATTTCTGTGGGGTTTTTTATGCCCCCGTGATCGAAGATCGGGGGGCATATTGTTTTTGGTCTGTCTGTCTGTCTGTTTGTCTGTCTGTTTGTCTGTCTGTCTGTTTGTCTGCACACATGGTTTCCGTCAGATAACTCAAAAACTTTTCATCAGATTTGAACAAAATTTGGTGTAAGGCTTTATATTAGTA
>JACSZP010026600.1:0-10437 GCA_016161895.1 Pinna nobilis
GACATCTCCATATGAGTGAAATATTCTTGAGTGGGACGTTAAACTACAATATAATACAATACAGAGATCACTGGTAGAAAGAAAAACCCAGACAAAATTTTGAAGTAAAACTGTTACACTACATTTACATAATATTTTATGCATGTACTTTTAGATTAAAGTGCAAGACTAGGAATATTTTGAATATTATGCTTCCACAATTAAATGAACGGAGACAGTTGCAAATGAGAGCGTTTTTGTTTTGCCTTGAATCTTGGAGAAGTTGATACAGTGAGTCAGACATGCTCGTGTTTTGTTTTTCGGTTTTATGATGTTTTGTCTAAACTTTTGAGAAGACGTTTAGGACAAGACGTACCGGTTTCAACATCCTGTTGTCTCTTTCATAGATCTGTGTTTGAAAATTGAGAACCGCTAGTAAAACTGAATGGAAATGAACGTATTATTAAGGATATTGTACAAACCATTTAGTAATGATGTGGTATCTATGTAAAAAATTTTGATTTTAAACCAAAACACTAAGGAAATACTAGTAACCTAAATTAACTGAATTGTGAGAAAATTATTGATGAAAGAGATTTTTTTTAATAAAAATGAAAGTTGATGCAATATTTATTAATTTGTTAACAGAAAAAAAAACACCAAGTAATTTCTCTTGGTTCAGATAGGTACATCAGTGATAAAAATTTGAGTCTAAGTTTTTGCACCAGTTAGTGATTTCAAGCCTAGTAAATCTAAAGAAATATTAAACATTTTAGATATATAAATTTGTAAGAACAAAAAGAGAAAAACTGATGAGATATTTATTTTTACAAAATTTAATGACACCTAAATCAGGTCTTGCATAATGCTCCCTACAGTCTATTCCCATTTTTTATACCACTGTAATGTGTATACATGTACAGTAAGAGTTATCTCCCTTGATGCTTTTTCTAATGCCAATGTAACTGATTAATGTTGTATTTGACTAAATTAAATGATACTTTTAATTCAAAACTTGTCAAATGCTTGCTAATCTGTGTGTAAGAGGAAAATGATGGTTGTACCTCTCTTAATAATTTATAAGTTTTTTTTTTTTGTATTTCTTTAATTTTGGGGGGGGGGGGGGGGGGGGGGGGNNGGGGGGGGGAGAGGGGTATTCACACTTTCATGGCATATTGTTATTTGATCTCAATTTTACAATTTTTTCTTGCGACAAGTCGCTTGTCTGTACCCGCGTACTTTTATGGCCATTGTGTTTATGACTTTTTTTCCTCATTTCTATATACATGTAAATGTACTGTTACATAGCCCCTGATACTAAATATACTTTCAAGCAAATTTCAAAAAGGATGTTTTCATTTTGTGGATGATTTAACCTATATACATGTATAAAAGATAAGGGTTATGGAATAAAACCTATATTGATATAGTAAGGCAATAGATAAACTCTGTGTTGGTATACAAATGTAAAAATTATTTCAAGAATGCGGCCTTCACGTTCTGAGTTTATCTCATTGCCGTTGAAACAGATAAGGGTGCAAGGTATATTATCGAAAAATGTGTTGAAGGTGTTGTTCCGACAGTCGGAAAGATGTTTATCAAGATAGGCAGTTGTTTGGTCTTTGTTTGCAGTTGTTCATCTACAGATGGCAAAACAGATATTTGAGAAGTTAATCACCTGTGCCAAGTTATTGAACTCATATGCTGAGTTATTGGATGCATATCCTATACATGTAGATATCGATTGCCTTACCTCAGTTTAAAACTTACCAGGTATTAAGGGCTTAGGACTAAATTTACATTTTCAAAAATGTAAAAAAAAATGATGGTTGTGTTTTGTAAGAGCTTCAAATCCCTTGAGTTTCGTTAACCATTTTATGATTTTTCTTGTATTTTTGTTTTACGTACCCCAGCTATTCTTCTTCCCATTTACATGTATTTAACAGGGGAATTTTCTTTTTTTCTCTTTTTTCCTTTGTTTTCTTGGTCTGATGAAGTTAAGTCATTGACATTCATGTAGTTAATAACTATTCCTTCAACAAATATATGGCATTTGGAAGTCGACATTTCAGAACATTTGGATTGAGCCCATGGGTCACATTAGCTGCCCGAGCCTGGGCCAAAATTAGAAGCCTTGACTGGTATATGTTATCCACATGTGTGAAAGATGCTCAAATGGGACTTTAAGTAACAATATGACAACTCACATGTTGGTACTCAAACTAGGTGCTAGTCAGATTAAAACCAACCTTGAGAGAATGACCTTGACCTACATGTACTTGGATGGAAATGGCTGCAGCTAAAGATGATATTTAAAACATCTTGCTGAGAAGAGTTACATGTACATGTATAGTATGGTATTGTTGTTTAACGTCCCACTCAAGAATATTTCTCTCATATGGAGGTGTCATTGTGTGCCGGTGAAGGGCAACAAATTTTGCCTATGCTCGGCACTGCTGGCCATAGAGCAGGGAGGGTTCTTTAACGTGCCAACACTTACTGTGATATGGGCCTCGGTTTTTATTGTCTCATCCGAAGGACAGGGACGGCAAACCGCAGAGTGGCGCTGATGCGGCTCGAACCCGGATCTTTCGATTCGCAGTCGAACACGCAAACCGCTCGGCCACGGAAGCCCACATGTATGGTACTTCATTTCTTATTTGGTAAGTTCATTATCTGTGATCAGTTATTGGGTGTGCTATTTAAACATAACATAATTTTAACCTTTTTTAAGGGAATGTCCAAGAGAAGAAGTAAAAAGGGTCACATATGATATGATACATGTTGTTGTTGTTGTTGTGTTGTTGTTTAACGTGCCGCTCAAGAATATTACACTCATATTGAGACGTCACGGTGTGCTGATGAAGGGCGGCAAATTTAGCCTATGCTCAGCACTTATGGCCGTAGAGCAGGGAGGGTTCTTTAACGTGCCAACACCAACTGTGACACGGGACATCGGATTTTACTGTCTCATCCGAAAGACAGGGACAGCCAACCACGGAGTGGCGCTACGCGGATTCGAACCCCGGACCCTCCAATTTGAAGTCGAACATGCTAACCACTCGGCCAAGGAGGCCCCCATATGATACATGTAAGTGATTTCTTAATTTTGGTAATTTACTTGTCTATGATACAAATCCCAATTATGGGAAAAAATTATTTTGGAAGCCATAAATTTAGGTCACATAAGACAGGTAGTGCTTTAATTTGGTGGGTCACCAAGGCAGGTTAGACTGTAAATGGAAAATGCAGTTACCTCCCTTTGTGAGGAAAAAACTGTACAGAAACAACCTTTCATGTACCAAGAACATGGAAAAATGTTCGGTCTGACCTATGTTATCATTTGTTGCTACCAGGCATGTATACAGACGTCCTGGAATGTGCATGCATGTTATGTATGGTGATACAAATACAATACAGATTTTTATTTTTAACTTACAAATCTTGCACCATTTCCAAAAGCCCAGTTTACCAGTTTATCACCAATTCTCCCTTCTTGATAAGTTCCTCTTTGTAACACCCAAAAATAAATTTATAAAGAGTGAAAACTCTTTGATAAGAATTAAGATATCTAAGTAGAGCCCTGTGGATATTATCTTCATGCTGAGGTTCTTTGAAAAATTCAGGGTGTTTGATGAATTCGTTATGTCAGAGAGAATGAGCGTCCATCTTAGTATCGCCCTGTCCCTAGCTGTGATTGATTTTAAATGGAGGATGACTTGGCATGACTAGGGTGGGTGAAATATTTATTTTTTCCAAAAGAAGTTGTGAAATGTAGTTGCTAAAGTGATTGAATGATAGAGGGAGGAGGCAACTTAAACCACATGAAATTGGTACTGCTTTGTCATTTGCACTACTTCTGAAAGAGTATACTAAAAGCTTGTCATGGGACTACGTATAGAAGAGCACCCAACTTCACCATGAGGTTGTGGTTTCGAATCTTAGTTGAGACCACTGGTTTGGATGAGAACATCAAAATGTATCAATTTTGTTATTGACACTTTTAAGATCCCACGATGACCAATATTTGAAGCCCTTCAATGATGTATCAAGGTCTCGATTTGAGTGAAAGATTCTTGAGTGGGACATTAAAACAACAACTGTACAATTAGTCAAGTTTCAACCAATGTTGTAGTGCAGGAATTCTTCTTGTTATTTGAGGAGTAACTGATTCCCCCCTTATCTAGATATACATGTGTATGTGGTGTTGACACATTCGATATAAACCTTTTTTTTTATCTTTGGTATGATGAAAAACAAAAACATAAAAAAGAAAAAGAAAAAAAACTAAGAAGTTGGAATCTTTTTTTGTTTCCTTCAAGGTTGACTTATGGTCTTGATGTTTGATTTTCATGGGCTGGGAGAGAAAGAGTGGATGGAATAATTTGTATTGGTGACAGAAATATTTGTTGCTAACTAAGATTGTACAGGCAACAAGACCATGTTGTCTAACTGAGACTATGCTAAAGACAGGGACGGCCAACCGCGGAGTCTCTCAAATACATGTACAGTGGAACCTTGCTATTAAGATCACCCAAGGGCATCTGTGGCTGAGTGATTAGCATGTTTGACTTCAAATCAAAGGGTTGGGGGTTCTATTCCCACAACACCACTCCGCAGTTGGCCGTCCCTGTCTTTCAGATGAGACAGTAAAAAACGAGGTCCCGTGTCACAGTAGGTGTTGGCACGTTAAAGAACTCTCCCTGCTCTACCGCCGGTAGTGCCGAGCACAGGCAAAATTTGTCGCCCTTCACCTGCACATGGTGAAGTCTCCATATGAGTGAAATATTGTTGAGTGGGAGGTTAAACAACAACTCAGTAGTTAGCATGTTCCTCTTCTGGTCATGAGGTTAGGGGTTCAAATCCGTGCCGTACTGTATTTGGCTGTACCTGTGCTTCGGATAAGATGAGACAGTAAAAACACTAATGGTTCAATGGCCATAAGTACTGAGCATACTTGTACAAGTAGCCCTAATATGTTGCACTTCAACAAGATTTGTGACATCTCCATATACAGTCAAACCTGTTTTAGGAGATCGTCTGAGGGAAGGAGCAAAAAGGGTCACATATGACAGGTGGTCTCTTAATTCAGGTGATTTATATAGGGAAAAACATTTTGGGAACTAATCATTTAGGTCACAAAAGACAGGTTTTCCTTTAATTCAGTGGGTCGCTAAGACAGGTTAGACTGTACTGGTAAGTGAAAGATTCTTGAATGGGACGTTGAATATCAATACAATGAATTGATTTCCAAGCGAACTAACTTGTGATGCCAGTACATATGCACCTACATCTGTCCAGCTGTCCATTCTTATTTACACTATCTCCTTTGAAATACATTCACTCAGAATTTTCCCATAAACTCTTAATGTTTATGTCATCTGTTGTAAAGATCATTTATTCAAACGCTTAAATGAACAAGAATCTTATGTAAATATAGTGCCACTCATACCGCTAAGTTTCCCATAATCATCAGCAATTTTTTTCATTTTAAAAATTAAACAATGGTAGCATTTATTTGCTGTATTTCATACTGAAGTGCAGATGCGGTGCTTGAAAACTGATGTCATTTCAAGTGATATTTATTTCATTTCTCTGCCCGTCTCTTGCCAAGCGTATGACATATATTGGTGGGAGCATGAAAAAACTGTTTTTTATATACTGTTAAAAGGTCTTAAAGCAACTTTAATTTTATTTACTGAATTCTTTTAACTTGTTGTGTGTAATGTATGTACGAAGTTTGGTTTATTTGCAAGACAGCTGGGAGAGAGATAAAAAAGGCTAAGTAATCAGCACCATGATTCAGTGATGATTTCTTTTGTACAGTACATCTGCGGGGCCTCCGTGGACGAGTGGTTAGTGTGCTCTACTTCGATTTGAAGGGTCCAGGGTTCAATTCCTGCAGCGCCACTCCACGATTGGCCATCCCTGTCTTTCAGATGAGACAGTAAAAACTGAGGTCCCGTATCACAGTAGATGTTGGCACGTTAAAGAACCCTCCCTGCTCTACGGTCAGCAGTTCCGAGCACAGGCAAAATTTGTTGCCCTTCACCTGCACGGTGATGTCTCCATATGAGTGAAATATTCTTGAGTGGGACGTTAAACAACAATGCAACAACAACAACAACAGTACTTCCCCCATTATGCATTACAGTGGAACCTTGCTTTATGGCCCCCTCATTCGGACCCCATCTAAAGTCTATAAATACTCAATGTGCAGTTTGATTATATAGCTGCAATGTCACAGTGGTTAGCATTTTCGACTTCTGATTGTAAGGTCTGGGGTTAGAGCCTGAGTCTCCCTGCAGTTGGCTGCCACCATCTTTCGAGTGAGTCAGTGAAAACTGAGGTCTCATGTCACAGTGTTGGTGTCGGCACATTAAAGAACCCTCATTGCTCTACGCTCATACTTGAGTAGGACTTTAAACAACAATACAATACAATCTACGCCCATAAGTGCCAAGCATGGGTAAAGTTTATCACCCTTCACCGGCACAGAGTGATGTCTCCATATTGGACGAACTTTGCTTTAGGACTACCTCATTCAGAAGACCACCTAAACCCTTTCAACACCACAGACCAAAATGGACTGGTCTGAAACAATAGAAAAGAGCATACCATTGTGATTCTTGGTGTTGAAAGGGTTAAGACCATAAATATTCAATTTGCATTTTAATTATCTAAAGGTATTTTTACCTTACTTAGCTAATTGTAATTTGTAGACCACCTCACATACAGGTTCAATCGTAATCAGTTTCTTAGTTGGTCCCAAAAGCCTAGCGAGGCTTTACTGTATTTTCTCCAAGGGAGGTAACCCATTTTATTCTAACCAAATTTTTGGAGGCTAGGTGAAATCATGTTGAAGAAATGATGAATTCTGCATGTTGACGTTTTCTCATTTATTCCTCCTTATGCCTTTTTGAAATCCGAGACACTTACAAGAGAGTTTCTTTGGCTGTACATACATGTACGTTAATTGTAAAGACGGCATATTACCGTGTCATCCTCTTCAACGTTTTGTAATGTATGATTTCCTTCTGTTCCGTAACTTCTCCGTCGTCACACTACATTTGTAGAGTCTGACAAAAACAGATGATACAACACATGTCGCTAAGTGAAAGTACAAGTACTTTCACTTCACCAATGATAATCATTTCAGACTTGCATCTGTTCACTTTATAGCCCTCATCTTCTTGTAATTATGATACCTCTTGTTTAAGTGGGTCGCCATGGCCTAGCGGTTAGTGTGTTCAACTTCAAATCGAGAGGTTCGGGGTTCAAGACCAAGCCACAGTATGGTTGGCCATGCAACCAAGGTCCCGTGTCAGAATAGGTGTTGGCATGTTGTAGAAGTACCGAGCACAGGCAAAATTTGTCACCCTTCACGGTAAAAGGTTCTTGAGTGGGATGTTCAACAACAACATAAACAACCAATCTTGTTTAAGGAATGTGTTTTTACACAAAATACAAGTGCTGAACTCTTTTCTGTTCCATCTCCCGTATTTTTTCAATCAACGAGGCGCTTCTCTATAGACCAGCCCTGTTCTGTATGAAAATGTATATTCTTAGCTCTCTCAAGGCAATTGGTCTATGAAATGAGAAGTTAGTTTTCTGAAATCCTTGATTATAGATACAGTAGAACTTCGACAAAAGACCACCTCACTTAGGAGACCAGATCCCACCGAGGACATTCAAAATTAAATCTCACCATCACCATTCTACTTCTAGGCTATATCAACATCATTTAGGTGACCACCTCACTAATCAGACCAATTTTAATCTGTCACATAGGTGGTCTTAATTGTGAGGTTCCCCTGTACTTAGTAGACACCTCAATAATCAGACCAGTTTTAGCCAGTCACTTGGGTGGTCTTAATAGCATGGTTCCACTGTACTTAGGAGATCACCTTAATAATCAGACAAATTTTAATCAGTCACTTAGGTGTTCTTAATTGTGAGGTTCCACTGTACTCAGGAGACCACCTCGATAATCAGACCAGTTTTAATCACTTTGATTAGTTTTAGTCACTTGGGTGGTCTTGATAAAAAGGTTCCACTTACAGGAACTTCCTTTTTTTTCATCATATACATATGTACATGTATTACCCATAATTCATACAATATTTTAGACTCCTCATGACAGACCACGCCCCCATATTCCCTGCTACTCAGGATCATTATAATTAGTCAATCAGAGGAAAGTGAAATTAATTGAATTTCATAATTCCTAGTTTTTGTTATATCATGGCACTTTAAACATTATACAACTATTTTTAATTTTATGCCAAGCTGCAGTTTGCCATCCCTATCCACCAGATGCGACAGTAAAAACCGAGGTCCCATGTTAGCATGTTATAGAACCGTCCCTTCTCAACAGCCGTAAGTGCTGAGCATGGGCCAAATTTGTTGCCCTTCACTGGCATTTAGTGACGTCTCCATATAAATGAAAGATTCTTGAGTAATACGTTAAACAACGTACAATACAACCAACCGATATGATGTTCTGAAAATCATTTGGTTCCATTATTTAAGACCTCATGTTTACATACTGGGTACAAGTTTGTGTTTAAGTGTCAATATCAGTATCAATATCGTAAGCTATTCTAACAATGATCACAACTCTACGTTCCATGACATGTTGTATTTGTCAATATGGATCACCCACTTCAACCATTGTGTGATAAGTAATTTGAGTTTGAGATTTTCTCGTGTTCTTAAAACCAAATAAGTGACTCTTGTATTTAAAACCACATAGCCAGAACAATTAGCGCACCAAGGTGTAACATTTATTATGTGTTCCTTGTCAGCTCAAGTGTTTTCTTCAATGAGGACTATTTGTGGTTGCGTTTTGTCATCTTGCTCACAAAGTGTCAGTTTTTAAAGGGTGTAATTACCAGAACTCCAGAATTAATCAGACTCTTAAGATCTATATCATGATTTAGCACACATTCAAACGCACAGGTGATTCTGAAGTTTTGATCAACTTAGCATTCTGATCTGTGGAACACACAGAGTTTATACCACAGCTGTTGCATAGCTTTCTAGGTGAGTACTGTATATATATGTGAGATTTGTATATTTGTAAATTCGGAAAATTACTGGAGGATGTTCTGACATTTATGTCCTGACCTCAGCGTTTATTTGATATCATAAACTGACACAGATCCAGTGCTAAAGATCTACAAATGTATTTCAATCTTTAAAAAAATCCATTAAACGACTTTTCACAATGTGTATCACATCACTTACTTTATATATGTTTACATTTTATGAATTGTATACAGGATTCTTTTCACCCTGTGTTATTTTTGCCTTGTGTTAATTTCGCCTTGTGTTAATTTCGCCCTGTGTTATTTTCACCCTAATACACTTACACAGAGTTTTCGCCTGGTTTTAAATTTCGCTCAGTGTCTACATAAATCCATTCAATGAATGAACTGTTTTAAATTTGCCAAGTTTTCAATTCACTCACCTCCAATAAGGGCAAAGGCGCAAAAATAAAATGGGGGCAAAAGTGTCCCTGTATACAGTATAAGTATCTTCTCAAGTACCTTAATTTTCTCCTGGGTGGATCCATGATTAATTAGCACAAAACAGTCAAATACAGTATATGAAAAAAAAATCATAAAACAAATTGGCCCCTCACTTTTGCTTTTTTTTTTGGTTCCCTTGCCACACTTAAATTATATGTACATTGTAAAAAAAATTCCTATGCCACAGAATGAAACCCCTTCACAACAAAGTCTATAAATGTTTAGTCTCTTAAAACCGATTCTAACTAGAGGGCCTTCTTTTAAAAAAGATTGCTTAACTAAGCAGGATTAGAAGGGCTGGTTAGTAAGGTGGTCATAATACCAAGGTTCTACTGTGGATACTTTGTCAGAGAGATACATTGTACTTGGAATTGAAATGAACAACAATAGGCTCAAATATTTTTAGTTCAAAATTTGGTTTCCTTTTGTCACACATAAAGTGCCAATAGCTGAAGTGGTCCTTTGGTAGATTGTTCACCTTCAAATCAAGAGGTTCTGGGTTTGAGCCCGCTTGATAGAGGCAGTTGGCTTTTCTTGTCCTTGACCGTAAAATCAAAGGTCAGTAGGTGTGAGCTAGTTATAGGAATCCTTATTACTCAATAGCCCTAAGTTCTTATGACCATTCAGGTATAATGGAGCCTCATTAATCCGGACGCCTTCGTTCCCAAACAAATTAAATGGATTAATTAAGCATCTGGATCACTGAAGCAACACCTCTGTGATGACCAATACAAATTGCAAAATTCTGTTCCGAGGTAATTTTGTCCGGAAGGTAAAGCATCTGGATTATTGGCATCCGGATTAATGAGGCTCCGCTGTACTGTATGATGTACGATAGGTCAAATTTGTAGCCTTGTATCTGCATTCAGTGACGTTTCTATATAAGTCAAGGGGCCTCCGTGGCCGAGTGGTTAGCGTGTTCGAC
>JACSZP010026606.1:5637-17128 GCA_016161895.1 Pinna nobilis
TTCAGTGGGTCACTAAGGCAGGTTATACTGTTCAGTCAGTGGAGTTGGTCTATAACAAAGTCAAAGGGGACTGACTTTTGAATTTGCTATCTAGGCATCATTTGTTTTACACAAAATGTTTGCATGGCAGTTGTCATCTCTCCTGCTATCAGAGGCAGGGTCAATTGTTTATCAATGATTTGTGAATCATTCAAGCCAAATGATTTGAGTGCAGAACACTGAAACTGTTTACACAGTCACATTTTCCTCATACAAACGTTGAGAAAACACAAAGACCACATGAATATTTTGTCTTCTGTTTTAAGCAAATCCTGGTTTTCGGTTGGTTTGCTATTACTCTGCAAAAGTACACTCCTTTGTGTACCCATGGACTTGATTTTGAATTCAAAATTTGGTAGGCCTGATTTGGTAATATCACTTTTTGCTTTAAATAATAGAATTTCCTTTAGATAAATAGTAATTTCTTCAAGGATTTCTTTTTTGTTCAAAATAGCACTGAATTTATTTTAAGCCAATCCACTGTAGACCAACTTCAGTGAAATAGAAAGTAATTACAGTCTAACCTGCCTTAGCAACCCAC
The DNA here is from genome assembly GCA_016161895.1 of Pinna nobilis. NCBI lineage: Eukaryota > Metazoa > Mollusca > Bivalvia > Pterioida > Pinnidae > Pinna > Pinna nobilis. The sequence goes on from JACSZP010026606.1 coordinate 6,218, forward strand.
TGAATTAAAGAATTACCTGTCTTATGTGACCTAAATTTTGGTTCCCAAAATGGGGTTTTCCTATATAAATCACCTAAATTAAGAGACCACCTGTCAAATATGACCCTTTTTGCTACTTCCCTTGAACGGTCTCTTAAAACAGGTTAGATTGTATACTCTCATTATCCTGATAACCAATTCTGATTTTTTCATAATTATTTTTTGTTCCTCTTACTAAATTTTTTTTCTTCAATATATACAGGTTGGGTGGCTGTATTGTTGTTTAATATCCCACTAAAGAATCTGTCACTCATATGGAGATGTCACTGTGTAGGGATGAAGGGGTTATAGATTTTACCTATGTTCAGCAGATACCGCCTAAGACTGTAGAGAAGATTCTCTAGTGTGCAAACATCTGGCCAGTGTGACACGATGCCTCAGTTTTACTGTGTAATCCAAGATAAAGGGACAGCCAACTGTGACGCGGCTTGGACTCCAACCCCAGACCTCATGACTAGAAGTCAAACATGCTAACCACTAGGCCAAGGCTGCCCAGCACCCAACGGAGTAACGACTACCTGCCATTTAGGACATAGATGTAGGCTTCCACAAACGGCTTTTTCCTATATAAATCACCTGAATTAAAAGACCACACATCATATATGTGACCTAATTTACAACTTCTCTAGGACGGTCTCTTCAAACAGGTTTGACTGTACTCTATTTTTTTGTTATTGAACAAAAAGAAAGAATCACGGCAGAAATTAAGCAAATAATTGAAAACAAACCAAACCTTGTAAAATTTGATTCAAAGAGGGTGAATTTAGCCAGTGAATTCAATATTTTTAATATGAATGATCATCCTTACCAAGATCTCCTGGGTCATATGGCCCCGCATCCTCCTCTAGGAGAAGTTTTGTAGGTCGGACTGGCTTCCCTAAGGGATCATTTCCAAAACCTACAAATGCGAGAAAACTTAACAAAAATGCATACATGCTCATGAAGGTCCAATAAGTTTAGTTTATCACTGTTCAATATGGTGAAAGGCTAATTCTAGTCTTATCAATATTTGTGCACTTTTACAAGCAAAACTACAGTGGAAGCGGAAAATCATATCGACATAGGTTTGTCCAGTATGGACAGGTGTCCGGTTTTCAGAAATATTGACATCCTATATTTGGAAGTGTTATTCCTATTTTACTGATCAATGTTTACAGATATACTGTCAATATCTAGGGTGTAAAGTCTGTGATTTCTTTTGTAGGTTGGTTGAATTGTTGTTTAGCGTCCCATCATATAATTGAAAACTGAATATCTCATTGATGAATAAATTTTCAATGGAAAATATTCTCGGTAACAAAGATGGTCACTCTAGTTTATGAGAGACTCGGAAATTATTTAAATGAACGTCCAGTTTTTTACAGTTATATTAAGTAAACAAATGCATTGGGATCATAGATTACATGTGTTTCGGAAATACGGAGTGTTTGGTTTGAAGAAAGTTTGAAGTCACTAAGAATACATAATGTAGTAGGAAAAATTGGTTCTTGAGAAGAAGTCAAAGAACAGACGACAACAGACAAAACAAAAATTGCTATATGTCAACGTGCGACATGAGCGTTTGGCTAAGCTAATCTAAAACCTATCCTATTAAACAAACATGATCTTTCACTTGATCTTCGCCTAAATAAATGAATAAAAAGAAAAAATAGCACTGAGAGGGAATCATTTTCATACCTATATCCCCATTTATGACATCCAGAGTTCGAGGTGAATTACGACTCCTTTGGGATGGCGTCCGTTTCACTTGGGTCTTTGTTCCGTCGGAGGACTTGATAACAATATCTGGCGGAACACCAGCCTTTTTATCTGAAATGAATCACAAATAAAGACTGTACTCAGGGTGTAAATTAAACCTTTAGCAGGCACAGCTCTCCACAATGAAATCGTACTTTGGGCAGACTGAAATAATGAAATCATATTATAATGTCGTGCCCAAACAGATTGACAACGTATATGTTGTTCTGCCTGTTTAAGGGTTAATTAAGAGGTGACAGTCGTCCTGGTTGCGTATGGGTTACCAGGTTTGGTTTTGGGGAAAACGATCCATCATTAATTTTGTTACATTCAAATAGCTGATAATATGTCAATAAATTATAATCTTAATTACTTATATTTTGAAAAATGTGTTTCCAGATGCTCAATCAAGCCTAGTAACCTATAAACAGGTCACCATCGCTGATGCTTATTATTCTCTTCCTAAATACATGTACTACAAGTAAGAATATACATGTATGTTGTGAACTAGACATGTCTGTATGCCATGAATGACCCCACTAGCAACAATAAGAAAGACACAGTGATATTGCCTTATAAATAAAAAAAAATCTAGATTCAGGGGCTATAACTCCTGTAATAAATTATGAATAGCTGTCCCCTTCCCACATGCACACCTACATGTTGTGATCTTAATCGTACCAATTTTCATTTAAATCCTCTAAAGGGTTACATGGGGGCCTCTCAAATCGAAGGGTCCGGAGTTCGATTCCCACAGCGCCACTCCGCGGTTGGCCTTCCCTGTCTTTCGGATGAGACAGTAAAAACCGAGGTCCCATGTCACAGTACATGTACATGTAGGTGTTGGAACGTTAAAGAACCCCTCCCTGCTCTACGGCCAACAGTGCCTAGCACAGGCAAAATTTGTCGCCCTTCACCGGCTTGTGGTGACGTCTCCATATGAGTGAAATATTCTTGAGTGGGACGTTAAACAACAACGCAACAACAACAACAAAGGGTTCCATGGTGTTGCAGAGACAAATACTGGGACAGACAGAATGAGAGGGGTACAGTCATGTACGGATTACAAATGACAGAATGACGGACTGGTGCAACACTATATGCCTACAGCCATTTTTAGGTAGGGATATAAATAGCATTGTTAATCTATTTCAATTCAATTCTTTATTTCTTTGCATCAAAGAGACATAAGGTATCGGATATTGCAGATATCTATTAAAACCACTTGTAAGTTGTACTAGCAGATGTAGAAACTTGCAAGTTGAAGAACGCTTCAGATTTGAAAAAAAAAAATTGTGACCTAACTATGCTAAGGAGTTTACCTAGGAAGTGAGGGGTCTTACCCTATAGAAACCTACTGTGACATGAACTTTTCTATGGTGAATGGCCAAGCCTTTTTCTGTAGTTTACACTGGGCAAGAATTTGACCCCACTCCCAATGCAGAATACATTTTCCCCCCAACTGTTCCAAACAATTCCCTGCAATTACTTGAACTGATGTTTACGTGTGGTACATGTATTTACATGTACCAACGTTTCATAACAATACATGTACAGAGCATAAAAGTATTTGAAAAGAGCTTCCATACAGCAATGTACCATCATGTCAGCCTATTCTGCGCGTCGACTAATTCTGCACATATATATGAAATATTACGTCATAATTTGGAAAATGTTGTGTAATTTAACACAACAATACTCATGCACTTTTTTAATTCTGGTCTGAGAACTTTTCAAAACAAAATATATTTACACACGAGCGGCAGTATCGACTTATTTAAGGATTGTTTTGCATTTCTCTTGTTTCATTAGGGCATGAATGCAACAGAGCGTAGAAAAAAATTCTTTGAAGCACGTAGTGCAAATGCAAAACAATCCTTATATTTACATAATTTCCATTTTCTGTAATTTCAAACTGCTGTACGCTGTGACCTCCCATTCATCAGATTATTTCCCTTAGCAGGGGGAGCTGTTCGTATTGATGTAACCGCTCAGTAGCTGTTGGGTGAGAGAAGTAGTTTCTTTTTTCTGTCCTTGTATAATGAAAAAATATGGAGATTTACTATCTTTTCTCCACACCATTTTTATGTGAATTATTGATTTGAAAAATCTTAATTACCTGTCATCCGGTCTATTTGTCATTTCTAATATTCCACCCCTGTGATTCCACCATCCGGTGGCGGAGAGTTAACTGGGTCAGATGTAAACTGCCAATGACTGCGACAACGTGGTTCGAAACATGGCTGGCCTACGGGTCAACCGTTTTCAATATTTACTTGTGAATTCCGATACTTTATCAAAGGAATATACCACAGAAAGTTTGAGATTAACTTACGATAAAATGGCGAGTATTCCTTGTTCTTCACAATTGGAAATAACCACTGCAAGTCTATTTGTAAAGTTTGTTTTGATCAGCTGATCAATCCGTTTACTTGAGATTCGTACAATGCCGGTGCTGTAGGCTAGTTTCTATGTCAACAAACTCGAGCTCCTCACTAAAAATTGGTTGGGTATTATCTGCTTCACCGATGTCATCATTGAAAAACAGCTCCTCGGCTGTATGCATCTTAAATGTTTATGTACAACCTCGGCATGATGAGAAAGTCGCACTGTCTGTGACATAGCCAGCAGACGAACAAAATGACGGAGCCTACACTGACTAACTGTCAAGGTTTTTTTCTCTTATGCTCGTTAAGAACAAACAAATAAATTCATAATTTGTATTCATTCATGCTGAAATTTCAGGCTTGTATTTACAAAACCTTTAATACCGGTATAAATAGAAAGGGTTTCCCTGATATTGATGTATCCATTTGCCACCTTAAGGTAAAGCGGTTTGCACAGTAAATCTCACACAGCACATTGTCATTCATCTGCAAATGACAAAACCTGTTCAATATGGGTGCATGGAAGGAAATTGCAGTCAATATGTAAACATTACCTACATACATCGAACATGTTTTGAAATTTCCATGCTACATTGTACATGTATATTTTTTATGACAAAGACTGAATTTTGAATGAAGTGCAGAATTAGCTGATCGTATGTCTACTCACGAACACGTTGGTGTGTTTACAATTTCTGTAATAGGCAAAATAATAAAAATTTTAAATTTGAGAAATTCACATCAATCTGAAGTGTTAGAAATCATTTGGACACTTGGATGCAAATTTATCTTTAACTTTCATTTTCAAACAACATGATCAAGTTTAGTGTGCCTGGGGGTGCAGAATTGGCCAACAGCATAATGTAGGAAGTATGTTTTATGGTATATTAAATGTTTTTCCCAATTTAACACCAATTTGTGTTAAAATATCAAAATGTGTTGCCAATGGAATTTTCCCAATATTGACAGAAAAAGGTCTGGCAGCTTAATGTGGTCCGATTCCTGGGGTCTACCGAGTAAGATTAAAATTATCAAATACATGAATACATAAGCTACAGAAAGAATGATGACAAACAGGCTTGTGATGGTCCATAATTCAAGTCTCCTCAGTGAGACATGTTTAAGTTAATTTCCTGCTTTGTCGGTTGGCGGGCTGTATTATTGTCTAATGCCCCCTCAAGCCCAGGAATCTTTCACTATAAGTTATACATGTATGACGACATCACCTGTACCACTGAAGTGCAAACAAATTTTGCCTATGCTCAGCATTTATGGCCGTTAAGTATTGAGGGTCCTCAGGCCATTTTCTATTGTTTTTAGACAGGCCAACATTCCATCCGTTCTCTGGTATTTCCCAATGAAAATTACACGTTTCTTTCCCAATTTGACGAATAATTATGGATATTGATAAGCTAAATCATTACTGACATTAGGCTATTTATTCAGGCATTCCATAATTTCAAAGTTATGACACTAAAATACGTCTTTGTACAGAAAAGTCACAAAATTCACTGAACATTAGACTCCAATATATGTCAAATCCAGACTACATTTCAAAATTCGCACTTCAATTCAAAATTCTGACTGCAAATGAAAACCAGAACTTGTGACACACTTGATCCGCCTATGAATTTAACTCTGGGATGCTCTGGGACCTTGATTTACTTAGCAAGGGACAGAGCGGACTATTCTTGTCCAAATTTACTTCCCTTTAGAGGCAACAGTACGCTGCAGTTTTCATACACTGCAACTGAAATAGAGAAATGCGCGAAAACAAACAACAGATACGCCTCCCACATCATCATTCGCCCAGAACGATGTAATTTACCCTTCTTCCTCCTGAAAAACGACATCCTGTTTTGCCATTCGGTAGAGCTGAATAAGTCTGTCGAAGACAAATAGCTGAAAGTAAATCGATTTCACGAAGTGCAAAGATGTACAAAGTTACTGTCACTTTAACTTTTCCCGGAAGCTCCAAAAGTTGTCAACCATCTTTCTTTTTTTTAATTGGAGTCAGGGAGTCAAGCTAACCGATGGCCAGTATCTAGCGTATACCGATCCCGTATATGCACGCTTTCACTGACTCGACGTTTTCGTAAACGTGAGCGCTTGGAGCTCTTTGGTGTCTGATTGGGAGGTCGTGGGTTCGATTCCTACCCCTCGAATGAGAAAGTAAAAACCGGAGTCCCCTGTTAAGAAACTCATTATTCAATGGAAAATAAGTGGCGAGCATGTACGCCAAATTTATAATACACGTACATGTATCTGTATTGGGTCGTCTTTATTTAAATCATACTTTTACCTCAATGTGTACGACGTCAGTGATAAACTGTTGTATTTTACATATTTCATGCATGTGTGTTCTTTTCTGTCTCCATTTTTGGTTTTTTGTTTTTTTGGTTTTTTTGGTTTTTTTTTTAAACTATTACTTGCATAGCTTTTACCTACAAGAAGGTGTACGTTTACATGAATGAATGGTAATCTGTTATATATTCCATGCGCGGATCTAGAGGGGGCCGGACTGGGGGACCCCCCCTGGAATTTACAAAGTATATACCAATATTGGTCAATTATGCGCAGATTCTCATTTGAACAGGGTCAAGTTTGATTTTTTTTTTCAAGTTGGACCCCCTCACGGGAAAACATCGACCCCCTGGAAAAAAAACCTGGATCCGCTCATGTATATTCTATATATTTTTGTGCATTCATGTGGTTAACATTACAATTTTTTTTTTTCAACTTGATATGTTTTCGATAGAAAAATTCCGCTACAGAGCCTACATGTTTATTTATTGTTATATTGTACATTGCAGTGTCGAATGAAAATAAAGCTTACTTACTTACTAAATTGTAAATGTTATATTATGTACGGATCTACATTGAGGGGGGGGGGGGGGTCGAACAAACTCCTAGAATTCGCATAGTAAATAGGCCCATATAACCATGACTAATGAAGAATGAGATACCACATTTAACAAATATTGCATGGCTCTGAGGCTAATATTGCCCTAGTTGTAGGGTGATATGAAGATTTGTTTACCCAAGGCAAGTCATATTTCCCGAGGGCGGAGCCGGTAAACAAATCTTCACATATCCCGACAACCAGGGCAATAAATTGTTTATTATACCGAAATACAGTGGTCCCGAATTTAATTTGAACATGTATAATCATAGGCACTGCCTATCGGAGAGCGCAGCATGCGTGGCACTAGAGGGAGGGGAGGGGGTCCGGAACACCACCCCCCCTGGAACTGGTAAAAAATAATATACATGTACCAATAATGGTCATTTTTGCACAGGTTCTCATTTTAACAGGGTTGTTTTTTCCACCAATCACTAACTGTATTCTATCGATGTGGTACATGAATAACAATTTCCTTATCTCCCCCCCCCCCCCCCCCCCCCCCCCCCCCTGGGAAAAAAAATTCTGAATCCGCGCTTACATGTAAGTGATAGATTCTTGTGCCGGGTTTTAAAGTCAACAACCCAAACCAACCCAACCCAACCAAGATACCCGTAGCCAGTTGTGAGTGGATATATTTCAAAATCTGAATAAATCTATAAAAAAAAAAAAAAAAAAAAAAAAAAAAAAAAAAAAAAATTTCTCCACACATTTCCGGCCACCTGGTTTTTATCAAGTGGTTGAAGCTACATTGTTGTTTACATATTTTCACATCTGCATCTTTACTAGTTTCTGCAAAATTTCAACCTTGGTCATAACTCTTGAATGATAAGTGAAATGGTTTTCATATATAATATATGATCCAGGATTTTTTTTTTTTGCCGTGGACGGGGAGAGCAACGCACCCACTTGAAATGAACATTTTAGAATAAACATAATTATGACCATAAATCATGACGATATTTAGGCCTATTTTGAACCCCTCCCCCTTCTGACACCTCGAGATCCGCACATGCAAATCTGTGTAAATCACTATTACACCAACACACAACAAGAGTTAAACTATTTTGTATAAAAACGCTCTGTCCTTGAGCACATATTAAAACAGGACGACCATGCAACGTCTTTTCGCCGTTAGGTGGCGTATGTTACGTTGGTGACGTCACAGTAACATGACATACTTATGACTTACCCAAATATCACGTAACAACCAGTTGTCCGACACGACATTTATAGAAAGACTGCTCGTGAGAAGAAAAAATAATGTCTACAAAATATAAACGACCCGACAGAAGCCCTGAAGAAACGGAAGATGTCAGGAAAATGACAGGGGAAGCGAAAAAATCAATGTTTTTAGGAATAAAAGGATGCCCTGCAGACCTTTTCCTGACGGAAAAAGCAAAAAGAATCTTAATGGCTCAAGGGGATTGGTAAGTACAGTAGGGGCCAATCGACTTATTCCTCAGTGATGGAAAGCGAAAAGCGTACGCTCATGGCTTAGGGAGGGGCTGATGAGTACAGTAGGTGCCAATCGATTTATTCCTGACAGATGGCACAAAGCGTACGCTCATGGCTCGGGGGACTGGTAGCCTAAGTACAGTAGGGGCCAATCGACTTATTCCTGACAGAGGGCACAAGCTGTACGCTAATGGCTCGGGGGTCTGGTCGGTAGAGTAGGGAACAATCGACTTATTCCTGACAGAGAGCGCAAGCTGTATGCTCATGGCTCGGGGGGACTGGTGGTTACAGCAGGGCCAATCGACTTATACCTGACAGAGGGTGCAGGCCGGGGCCTAGTTATTAGCGTGCCCATCTTCTGGTTGAGGGATCAAGCGTTTGAATCCGACTTATGAACTTATGTTAGCTAGCTGTTTCTGTCTTTTGGATCAGAGAGTTAATTTTAATCGAGATCCCGTGTCATAGTGGGTGTCGGCACGTTAAAGAACCCTCATTGCCCTACGACCAACCGTGTCGAGCAGTCTAATTTTGTCACCCTTCACTTGCATGTGATGATGTCTCGATCACATAACTGAAAGATTCTTGAGTGGGACGTTAAACAACAATACAATACAAAATAAAAGGCGTGCTCAAAGTCACGTGCAAGTTTAGAAGGGGAGGAGCGAGGTGTGGTGTTGTCGCAAGAGCGTACACGGTAATCACTAGGAGACCACTAATCCACTGCGACCCAGCATACCTTGGACACATACACACTGAGTTTAGAGCTCAGTATTGTACTAAACGAACTCAAAATCCATAATGACGTAAACATGATTTTGTCATTTTCTATTTCTCTGTCATTAGATATACACTACTCAACATCAGATATCGTGAATACCCGGTGATAAAAACGTATATACATTGGAACTTCGCTATTTAGACCACACACGGACTAAATTTGTGCTGAGTAGTGACATTTTCTCCTACGTGAGGTTGAAATAGTCCCGAATATTTCCACTTGCCATATTTTCCAAGAGTTTACCTTTGGCGGCCATATTGAGTGTCAACGAGTATATTTTCCTGCATAAATCAGCCGAATGAAATGAAGTTTTCTTAGGTTTAAATTGTTTCAAAAACTTGTTAAGTGGGTTAAATATTTGTTCAGGTCTTCATTAATCTAAAAAAGTAATTTTGATGTGTAGAAAATAATGCTAATGGAAACCCATCTATTAGTTATCTTTACTGCAATGTGGTCTCGTAAGTGAGGTGGTATTTAGGCGAGTGTCCACTGTATTTGTAAAGCTTGTACGTGTATAGATAATTTTCTCTGGACTTTCAGGTACAAGGTCAATAGAGAGTCCCCGAAGCCAAAATTTGATTCTAAATTCAATATTCAAGAGAAAAACAATACCGGTACCACAAAAGAGAGGTTAGTATCAATTATCATTTTTATAAATTCGGTTCGATTTGTAAAAGAAAAAAAAAAGAAAATAAAAAGCCTTGCTGCACAAGCCAACAAATATGATTCCATCGTTTCTCCATTGCTCTTTCAAAAGGAAAAAAGTATTCAGCCCCAGCCTAGCTCCGGTTTACCTCACTTCCAGAAACAGACATGTTAGGCCTGAATCATGTGCGGATCTAGATGGGGCGTGGTAGGTGTCCGAATCCACCTGTAATTTTCAGTTTTTATCGTCGAGATTTTACAATAAAAAGTTACTATGCTTTTCTTACCCTTCCGCTCCCCCGCCCTCGAAAAAAAATCCTGTATCCGCGCATGTTATGACATACATGTACATGACTATTTGAACTTAAGTATTCCCTTAATGGCTTTATGAGTAATAATATTCCATTATAAAAGGCTTGTGACTGTGGGGCCGCATCGGCCTAGTGGTTAGCGTGTTCGGCTTCAGATCGACAGGTCCAGGGTTCGATTCCTTGCCGCGTTGCAGTTGGCTGTCTCTGACCTTTGGATGAGATATAAAAAATCGGAGGTATCGTGTCACATGCACAGTTATGGCATACTCAAGAATCCTCCCTGCTCTAAGGCCATATGTGCCGAGAATAGGCAAAATCTGTCGCTCTTCACCAGCTCACGGTGACGTCTCCATGTCAGTGAAATATTCTTGAGCGGGACGTTAAACACCGAACCAACCTAAAAAGAAGGCCACTTTGGTGTGATTTTGCTGAATGCAAAGTCGTCAACAACGCCGTCGTACATTCAACATTTATTTATTTATTTATTTATTTTTCAGTTTTACGGAGTCGCTGTTGGATTCCGCTAAGCCGCACGATTCTATTCGGCAAAAGGTAGCACCAGGTAGCGATGGCCCCGGCGGTGAAATCGGCAGAACCATTGAGTTCAAAGATGAGAAGAAGAAGGGCATACCTCATTTTTTAAGACGGATATTT
>JACSZP010026612.1:0-12328 GCA_016161895.1 Pinna nobilis
ATATATCATGTCAAGATATTTACTGTTTATCTATATGCTTTTTTCTTTTCGAAATCTAATTACAATGATAGTATCTGGAAAATGTGATGATGGCAATTCTAAAAGTATTTACCAAATATAAGCTTTTTTGCTATATATGAATATGTCTTGAAAAGTGACTGTTTTCATCAATAAACATTGATGACTTATCTCCCATTATTGCATATCAACACCATGTAATAACGACAAAGTAGGCTTAGAATGTACGTCAGTGTATTATATGGATACTGGTATCTAAATATAATAAGTTTTGGAATGAATCATGAACACATCCTAAATCCATTCTAGTTAAGGTCCTAGTAAAAAGCAATCTTTTACAAAAGATATCAAATCGGAATTAAAGTATTAAACTTACTGTTACTCTGATGTCAGTCGAAGTAAATACAACAAAGTCGCCGTATCTATCATAGATCCTGACCTCAATATCGACGTAGTAACTAGTGGTAGGAGAACCTACCGGAAGCGTAAGTTCAGTAGCAGTACTCTCACCTGGTCAAAAAAAAAACCCAGAAAGGATCAGTCCATTTATTTAAAATTTTCATTCGAACTAGACTGTCGCTTATTCTAACCTTGTTTTACGTTGTACGTACTCGTAAAATATCCATTTTAATTTGTAATGATTTTGAAGTGAGTAATAATAGAGAATGGTTTACATAGGTCATCAAAACTGAATAGAATGGGTTTTCCAATAAGTAAAATGACGCCATCTCATGGAAATGAACGACAACAGCATGGTCCTTTGGTACACCAACATGTTTACCTTACACCCAGTTACCATACCCTGCACGTATACTGTTAAATTTCAGTTGGCATAATTTCATGAACGAAGCATTATTAGATATTAAAAAAAATTTGTCTAAAATTAAATATAGTCGATTTGTCTTCGATTTGTCTTATTCTTAGATGTTACATGATTCTTTTCTTACATATTGCATGTGTCTATTCTCAACATCTAACCTCACTTCCTTTGTTTAAAAGCTAAAACTTTATTTATTTTACAACGATTAACATACAAATGCTTTTCGATGGCTCTGATGTCTGCCTGCGGGGATCCTTGCTAGGTGAGGAAACCGGAGTACCCGGAGAAAACCCACGTGTCCGAGCTGGTGACCATCGTACCATCTTACAAACTATCTAGGCATATCCGAGGATCGAAACCAGGTCGCTACTCGGACACCCTTTGTTGAAGTTGCCTAGGTATATAGGTCGTTACTGTTCTTTCATAAGCATTCGGCATTTGCAACATATGATACTCACGAGTCGCTTACATGAGACCCAAAGAACCGAAGATCCATTTTATGTCGGGTGTTTGTATGTACTTACGCTTAATGACCGGATGCAGGCAAAAACATTTTGAAAAAAGGTTGTTTAACGGCATTCTTTGTCGTCTTAATATTTATAAAGATTAAACAACTACTTTATCAACAACAGCATCGTCAACATCAACAACAACAACTTACTTCCTTTAAATAGTGGTACTTGCGTGATGGCGGTGGAACCATCATTATTTAGTGTTGTCACGTAGGCAGTATATTGGTAAACAAGAGGCTCGTTAAGCGAAGTATCACGAGCATAGCTTCTTTGCAGATAAGTTCCCTCATCGAGCCAGTCCGAGCAAATTACAGAAAATGCTGTTTCAGAAGCGTATCCTAAAAATGGGAGATAGATGTTATACATAATAATACTAATATTAATTACTCTTCCGGTTACGGAAAATGTCTTTTAGCTATCTTAGACAAGTAACAAACTCATCAGGCATAAAAATAACCTATAGACTACTTCACATTGACGCCTTTTTCACTACTGTGCTCGTGTCTCTGTTTTTGTCATTAATATATCCTCCATGGCGTCTGTACCATTTTACGGCAGACTTTGCATTAATAGAAGTCCGATTCAGATGGAGTCACACCGACCCATTTTATGGCATCACTTTACCCTTTCAGAGATTGAAATTTCTTGTTCTCTTTCATCCTTTCAATAGTGGACAATTCGCCTGAAGTTTCAGTATTATACTTAAGATGTAAATAACTAGATATACACTTGCTTTGTATTATCCACTCATAACATAGTTGTAACTAGACCTACAGCAAACGCCCATTTGAGCTTCCTTTCTCTTTTCAACTAAAAGGCTCATGTAGTTTTTGCTTTGGTTAAACAGTTAATAGGTTCGAGTGCATCTTAACTTCATACGCATATATTTACATAACTATACTTACCTGTTTTAGGTTCTGCATAGCATGTACCATTATACGGTGGATAATCAGCAAATATATCCATCATAGCCAACGCTGGGTCTCTAAGTGATGAAGATACCGTAACACTAAGTGAATATCTAGCGCCCTCCTCTAAAATGCCTTCTTTCAGAACTATGCTCCATTTGTCAATTTCTAGAAATTACAAAAAGTACAATTTTATTGTGGCTATAAACAAATCAGAGAAACATTCTTAGAACTGGTATAAGAAAACTTGCACATGCATACAATAAGATGGAATGAATGGATAAATGGAGAGGTTAAATAACAGCCGAATGTGAGGCAAACGCAAACCAACTAAATAACATATAGAGTTTGGTTGATTGGTTCCATTGTTGTTTAGCCTCCCACTTAAAAATTTATCTTTCTTGGAGACGTCACCGTGTGCCGGTGAAGGCGACAAATTATGTCTGTACGGCACTGGAAACATGTCTGGAATACTTCAACTATACAAAATACAAAAAAAAAAGAAGAAAAAAACAAATAAGCGTTCCATTAAATTGACAGAAAGATACAAACCAAAATATCAAAATAAAACGACAAATAAAAAACCTAATGGAATGAAAGAGGGAGATTGAAATAAAGACTGAGAAATTGGTACAAATACAGACAGGCAGATAAACAGACAGGGATATGGGTGGATGGCTGACTGGATAGCCAGATAGATATGCAAAGCCGTTTGATAGATAAATGGAAATGGCGATAGGATTGAAGACTTCATAATTGACTATTGATTTGTAAAGAGAGATGCCCATACCTGTCAGAGTAAGGTTTCGCAGATCGTCAATTTCAGTATAGGTGCCGTTTTCATACTTCCGTAATGTCCACATGTATGTTACATAATCTGTTGCTGTACAGTCATTACAGACAGCCTGTACACTGAGCATGGATGTAACGGCATGTTTCTCCTGACAGTTCATCAAGCACCTGCAGATACAATGACCCAAGTAATGATCAATGCAGGATATAATTTTTCAACAACGGTTTATAAACGCTTGTCTGAAGAATTATCAAAATTATAATAGAGCGACGTGTAGTAGCAGATGGACCAAAGCTTACGATTACAATACTAAAATTGAGATACTGCCGTATGTTCTTGCACCACCGGAAAACAAATACGTTAGAATAGGGTTCCGCCAAAACAAGTGACTCAACGATATAGAAAGGTATTTAAATTCTGAATATTTCTAAAAAAAAAAAATTGCAATCTAGACTCTGCGCTCTAACAATGCTTCAGATTTTGCATTAACTATATCCAGAGAATTATGGTTTTTGTAATCAATGGTAGCGTCCTTTGATTCAAGATTATTACTAGTACCTGCTGATTAACGCCTACATTACAATGTTCATGCATTGTTACATCATCCAGATCGCATGTTTCTGTAGCACTTGTTGCGTTTTCAATATTATACCGAAATACAGAATCATTAAAGGCTATCTTCTTCATAAACCACGAATTTAGTATAATCATATAGGTACCGCCTATCGGAGAGTACAGTGCTATGATTTGTTTACATTCATTCATTGAAAGTATTTACCTTGGCTTATGACGTCAAAATGTAGATGTGGCAAATGTAGCCGAAGTAATTTTGAATGATGGTATTAAACAAACTGTATCAACCGTTTGAAATCAACCAGGAGAATAAAATTTATAAAGTTATGTGTATACGTTGGTCTATACAGGATCGCTTCGCAAAAACTACACTTACGTTTATCGTTTCCTACCTTACATTTTAGTTTTGTATTCGTAACACCTCAGACAGTTCCATAGCACGACCGACAACTTTGTCGAATAAATTCCACGGGTTTTCGCAAGAGGGAAATTTAACCGCTGCACGCGGAATAATATAACGCTCGCGAGGGATACAGGAAGTTTTGTCTCCCTGACACGAGGCGGCTCCCAACCAATCACAAACTGTCTTAAATAAATGAGGTATAATAATATGTATTTTAACTTTGAGTATGACTTTTACATTGCTAAAACCATGAGGATCTTAGGCAAATTCTTGAGATACGAACGTTAACTTTACATTAAACTTACACGATGCTGACGTCGTGCGGATCGCCAATTACAGTTTGTATCAGCTGACTGAAGAATGAGTATTTATCATCTTTCTGTACACGTACTATCACCACGTAACCCCTGTAGTCTTTGGATGTTATATTCAAGGTTGCTATACCTGTAGGAAAAACATTACCGACATTTATTTAAAATGCATTCTATGTTTAAGATCACATGATAATTTTGTCTACATAAACTTGATATCATTCCCAGCAACAAATCCCCAGCAATATCATATTATGAAAAGAATTCGAATTATTCATTGAATATCTATATACATGAGAGTATCTCTATAGAAAAACTGTCTGAGACAGTATAGCAACGCAAGTGTTATATATATGCGGTTTTCTACACGCGCTTAACATTACGATAAATTGCAAAATATCAACAGACACCATGGGCAGTATAACAACGGATGTGTTCAATATGAAAAAAATATGAAAAATCTTAATGATTTGATAAACTAGCTTACCATCCATATTGTCATCTTCCAGCAGTCCCGAACAATTAGAGGGCGTTAGAGTGTCGAGGTCAACAAAGTTTGTAGCATAATAGAAATTCAAAACATCAATATCCTCTGACTGTATACTGCGAAAGTAAAAATGAAGAGCTAATTCACCGAATACCACCTCAGATTATCCCTTACAAGTACAATATGAAAGTTGTATATATCAAAGGGAAATTCAAAATTCAAAAGTCGATTGACATTCATCGCCATGACCAAAATAAATAAATAAATAAATAAATAAATAAATAAATAAAAGAGACAACACTAAAGAAAGCAATCCAAACAACAACACTTAAAACTAAAAATAGAGTAACATGTAAAACCAGGGTGAGTGCAGGTGCTCCGGAAGGATAGCTACTCCTGCTCCATAGTACCTTAAAGTTATTACCAGATTGAACACCAACCACTGAAATTCTTAGAATGCACTTTACGAAGTATTATATATAAAGCAACCTTCAAATTCGGATATTTTAGAAACAAATAAGACAACAATTATATAATTTAATCCATTTCCCCCTCTCCTTTCCCATTACCATTGATAAAAGTATATTTTCACTATATCCGACAAAATTTTAAATGATTCTGGTATACCCACATAGAACATGAAAAAAGAAAATGGTTTTTATCTTTATCTGCTCAAAAGTCTTTAATTTGAAGTCTTCAAAATTCATTTGTTGACGTCTCGATACATGTGAGAGATTTCATTTTGACATCAAACAACACCATAACAACAAAGCACTTACTTGCTGCAGTACCAAGTGAAGGTCAATTCGTTGTTGTAACCATGTCCAAGTTGAGCATCATAGGATTCTGTCAGAGCGTCCATTTGCAAAATCATCAACGTGATTGATGTTATAAGTTTGCTACCCCTTACGATGTACGCGTAAGGCTTGGGTCTCTCAAATCTTATAAATGTGTATTCTTTAATCCAGGTGTCATCCAGGGATACATTTAAGCTGACTTTATAAAGGCCTTCAGGAACTGTTCCTTTCGCAAACCTTACGGTTCCGGTTGGTTCAAAGACAGGAGTATACACAAATGGTATCTCGTCGTCCTCTATAACTTGGTAATATTGCCATAGGTATTTTGGACCCCTCTCTGGACAGTATACTAACATACGGCTAGCTAAATCGATGTCTTTTGACGTAAGAACAATCATTGGTGTGGTTTTATTTGAATATTGCCTGTCGAATATGCCATTGATAGAATAACATTTGTTACGCACACTTACAATGGTTGAATTACTCACTTTGTGTGCGTAGTTTTCACAATTCAACTCAAAATCGTGGTTCCCAAGGGTAAGGTAAGTGTAGTTATATACAATGGGATTTCCATCGGAAATATTTTGTGTTGTGGAATGATGTGCCCGATCTATTCTGTCTCCTGATATAAACGTACATGTTATGTCAAATACTGGATCTGCACCCTCTGGTACACCAAATATAAGTTCTGTTTCTCCAGTCGGTAAAGCTACTATTGCCGGAACAGTCATATTGATTCCCTCAAACACGTAATCAACGCCAACGTGTTCAGGCGTATAGAGGAACTCTACAAACGTACCGTTAGTCGCTAAAAGTGTCGGTAGATATCGTCCTCTATTAGGATACGTAAGGGACTTCGTGACTGGGGTAGAACCACTTGATGCTTTAGTTTCTACGGCTATTACTAAATCAAAAGTGTAAACACCAGTTCCTTCTAATCCGACGGCTGCAAACGTGAACGAATCTCTTCCTGGGCTGCCCTTGTAGCTATCAGCGGTAAAGTTGACCACACCCAGAACAATATTAAACGGAATTGTGACAGATTCTGAAAAAACATTTCTGACAGTAAGAAAACATTCATGGAATCCCCGTTCAGTAAACGTGTTTGTATAGTCGAAGTTTGGGTTTGGAATTTCAATAGGAAGACCTATTTTGTCAAACTGCCATTCAAATACGAGTCCAGGTGGCATCAGTCTCATTCTGTATAGTACGGCTGTAACTGTCACATCTACTGGAATAGCACTTATACCGAATGGATTTGTTTCTGTGTCATTTGTTTCCGATAATGTCATATTCATTCCAACCACACTTGGGTGAACCACAGTGAAGTCTTCGATATCATATGTAGTCACATTGACTGTGGCGTTTTTCATCATTGTGCTCACCAAATTTGCGCAGTAGAAGGATATTCTTTTTTCTCCTGTGGTACTATAAGTATACTCCTCTGACAACGGGACACCATATGTTAGAATTGTGCCATACCTAGACAATGAGTATTCACCAAAGTCAAATGTACAATCTACATCTGTAGGGGAAGGTTTATTCTCATTCATCGTCAGTGTAAAAAGAGTTCTTCCAGTGGGAAAAGGGAAATCTCCGTCAGTTGGGTAAAACGTCATTTCCGGGATCGGATGTTGGGCAGTGATAGTGTACGATTGCACTACGATGTAAAAAGGGTTCCAAGCCACAATTTGAATTGTGAACACACCAGGGAATAAATAATCGTACTTCCATTGGCTTACCTCGTTGTCTTTATACCAAATGCTTTCATTTGTTTCGAATTTACTATTATCCCCATAATCCATCCAATACATAAAGCCAGCGTTCGGCGGATTTATAAACTCAAAGGTTGTTGGTTTACCAATTTCTGCAGTAACAGCAGACGACAAAGTAAGGTTTATTTCGTCCCATGCGTAGAACTCAAACGTAAATTCCTGTGAATCTATAGGATTCCTGACTACGGCTGTCAAATTGTAGTTACCTTGAACCATGTATTGGCACGAAAAACTTGCCATAAAGCTGGTAGATTCGTTAAAATACGAACTTATTAGAAACGACTCATTCATTCCATTACCATATACGACGTCCATGTATACCTCTCCCATTTCTTGCAGGTATGAGATCTGTAAGTCATTTGACACGGTCATATTAAACACTTCCCTGGTTTGGTAAAGGCCCGGTGTCGTGGTAACATTAAAGCCACTTACTCGTCTAAGAGCTTGTATACCTAGTATTTTATAGGTCGCACCAAGACTGTTCCGAACAAAGGCAGTGATGTTATAGAAAGCATACTGTGGAAACATGAACTCCCGAGTAATATTTCTGACGATTCCGGGAACGTCCCTCAGACATGTGGTAATATTGTGGTCAACCATCCATTCAACCTGGACATTGGATCCCTTAGACATGGTGATCACGAACTCAGTATTTTCTCCGATTGGCACAAAGTTCCCCCCGTATTGATTGGTTACCTGAAAACGACATAAGTTTTACATAGGACTAGAATATGGATAAGACATTTCAATTTTCATTGCAATCAAGCAACTTCTTGGTGTCGCGAAACATTCTTTACAAATATGTTATCTATGAATAGAAATAGATTAAAAAGCATGTGTTAATTTGATTTTCAACAAAAAGAAAACAAAATTACCTCAACGTCTGTTATGTATTCCTCGTGGTATACCACTAAATTCTTTGAAAGAGAAGACCCCGTACACGTTGTTAATGTGGTGGATAAAAGATATGTTCCAAGCGCGGGAAATCTGCCTGACGATACATACACAGACGCCCTCTTATTGTTGATATCCACCGTACTCAGGAGTGTCTCATTTGTATCCAAAGAAGCCAGAACAACCAAATTAGCGCCGGTTTCATACGTAAAAGTTACTGTTTCACTTCCACTATTTTGTAAATATACAAAATTCTCATTCAGATTTGCAACGTAAAACCCCGTGACGTTCTGTTGAGGTAAATATGCTGAAAAAAAAAATTAATACGTAAAAATGTATCGGTGTTAATTTGTTATGTTATATAGTCAAATACATGTAGTAGAGGGAATCAGATTGGTTCTGAAAAAAACATAGCTCATACAACTTGAGCTGTAGTTGCTCAAGAACCTTTCACACAGTTTGAGCGTTAAATACCTATTCTGAATGCAAGTTTAGTGTTAAAATCATGTTTTGTCCTGCTCTTGATACAAAAGGCCAACATACCGGCATCTACCAGACCTCGAAAATAACTTCCTCATCTAAAAGACGGTAAATTCCTCTTCGACCTCCTTATCCACAAGTCTGAAGATAAACACTCTATTGCAGAGCATGATAAAAAGGTGATGAAAATTTATAACAGGACGAATAAAGAAATGTTAAAACATAACTGGGCAGTTGGGAAATTGAAAGATAATTTTTCTTAATTTTTATTGAGTTTTACAACCTAGTATTCATATACATAGTACAAATATAGTGAAAGGGGAAGTATTTTATTATGAGAGAGAGAGAGAGAGAGAGAGAGAGAGAGAGAGAGAGAGAGACCTGATGAACATGGGCATCCGTCGAAGTCGAATCGCAGGGCACATTCAGTTGAACATGAGATCGGATGAATTCTTATATACTGTCCAAATATATCGTTATCTAAAATGAACAATTTATCTCCAGTCGTGGCAGTTCCTCTGTCAAATATCTGTAAAAGCAGAACAGATTAAATAAAAATGAGTGTTAGAGAAAATAGATTGATGGCCAAATGTGCCGTAGTATCAAGTTAGACCTATAAAATTATGACGCCAAAATAATAACCTCTATATTCCAAGTTTTGTAGTAAGTTTAATGAGTGATCTTATGATAATTGAGAAGATATATCTTACAAAAAGAATCTGAGAATTGATAGAATAATCGTGTGAACAGCACAGCTTCAGAACATTAGTCACAGTATATTGCATAATCCATACTTACCATTTCTTCCCCTGTGTCTGAAGAATACGGGATCCACGTTGAACCATCAAAACTATAGGAAATTTTAAAAGTGGATACGTAATCCCCAGTGTTCTCGTCTCCCAAGACGTATATGGTTTCAACTGTATATGTGGTCAACATATTAATCTTCAAATAAAAAAAATGAAAAAAAATCTATCATTGCAATATACCATCTATACACATTTATCATTAATGAACGATTATCAAATATATATATATTACTGACAACTGAAATCTTGAAATGCAATTGGTTATCTTTGATCACGTGAAAACAGTGGATATTCAATACAGCTCCGTGATTTTCTAATATGGGGTTGCTGGGTTTTATATGGGGTTGATGCGAGAGTTATCTCCCGTTGTTGGCACAGTTTCTGATCCCAAACAAAGATGGCGTCGAACGAAAGCAGACGCCGGTTCGTTGACACATCGGATGCGAAATTTTCTAATAAAAGGATCAAATAGAATGCCGAATATACACTGAAATCAATCCATAAGTCTGCTACCGTACTTCCCAAGTACTTGCGGGGAACAAAAAGCAGGACACTTGCTTTAGAGGAAGGCATAATGCTATGATGAAGTCCGACTGATCGAACCGCTTGACAACCTCCGACGGGTGAGCGATACACTGAGGGCATTGGCGTTTGAAATTTGTTTAATTTATCTAATATGATAAAAGATAACGGTAGTCAGTAAGATATATTTGTTACATGGAGTACAGTTGACCGAATATGATATGTATGTGGTTAGTAAATTTCATATGGAATTTACTTTCCACGTATATATCATATTCGGTCAACTGCACACCATGTAACTAATAATATTACTCTTTTGGAAGGCCGATGGTCTCTCAAAGAGCGCAATCATTTCTGATCTGATTTTCTTTTGCACCACTAACAGTCATCGCCAACATACATATAACTAATGTTTGCTATGTATGACCTAAGTCAATCACGAACAAAGAATATATCTGGGGTTCTTCTATGTTCAAAGGTGATGCAACTACCGATAGACAGGATCTATAATCAAGTGTGGGGGTTTTAATTCTTAGGGCAATGCACAGTAACAAAAGTAATGTAGAATTGTTGTTGCTGTTGTTGTTTAACGTCCCACTCAAGAATATTTCACTCATATGGAGACGTCACCGTGTGCCGGCGAAGGGCGACAAATTTTGCCTGTGCTCGGCACTGCTGGCTGTAGAGCAGGGAGTGGTCTTTAACGTGCCAACACCTACTGTGACACGGGACCTCGGTTTTTACTGTCTCAAAAGACAGGGACGGGCAACCGCGGTGTGGCACTGCGGGAATCGAACCCCGGACCCTTCGATTCGAAGTCGAACACGCTAACCACTCCGCTACGGAGGCCCCACTGTAGAATTCAAGTTCAATGGTGTGTAATAGAATGTAAAATACTACTACCTCTGAATTTAAACCATGTACAAATATTACAATGCCAAACACAAAAACAGTATGAGAGTTGAAAAATATCATCGAATTTCATAGTAATATAGAGAGGCAACGATACCTGAAGATAAGGCGAGGGATCTGCGGTCTCTGGATGCCATGCGGAAGATGAAGATTCTTGTGCATTAGAAGCTGGTGTTTGTTGTGAAGATGCTGAGAATGAACCAGAACTAAACCCATCAGCTACATTATACTGTCTAGTGGAACACGTCGAATGAACATCCCTGACGAGAACCCCTGAAATTTCCAATGGTAAATTTATATTTTAATTATTCATGACTTATGTTTGACCTTTAAGGCCACGAAAGCTTATAAAATCAATATCGTCATCAAGTTATCTATAGCTGAAACTTATTTTGTGAATTGTATTTAATAATCTATGGAAACCTTCCACAAAGAAAAATAGAATCACTTTGAAAATATCTACAGATAGCAAGTAAACGGATAGTATTTTCTTTGTCGGTTACCGGAAGTAACGTCACGGCATATGTGTAATGTTCGCGTGTGTATTGGTTATAATGCAAGAGAAAATATCATGAATGTTTTGGTAAACCAACATTTTGCTTACATCTTGATTATATACACTCTCAATGACCGTTAGAGTAAATCTGTTCCCCCCATTGTATTAACATGATACATTAAGGCCAGAGTATGAATCAGGAGCTTATGGTTTTTTTTGACCTACTTTCTTGATTTTTTTAATCATTAATTTATTAAAGTAAAAGACTTTTGTGGAGTTTTATGAATGGGCGATTCCTTTGACCAATCAAAAGATACAACTGATTCATACAAAAATGTTGTGGTGGTCAAAAGACTGAAATTTGATTCTTTATTAGAAATTTTACAAATCAAAGCTACTGGAGTTGAAATAAAGAACATAACTGCAATCTATCTCAACATTTTGTGACATCCTATTATACGCTTACAATCACCGTTATGAAGATAAGGGCGTGTAAAAAAGGGTTTTTTCCCTTTGTCAGTTTTAAAATTTTTGAATTTACAAAGGGTTTCAACACAAGAAATAAGTGCTCACTTTTTTCTCTTTATACACTATAGTGAACTGAATTTAAAAGTCATGGCATTATTCCAAATCATCTGTAACATACATGTACCGGGTATTCATATTCAGGTTCAGTTACCATTCTATACATTCAGTATTAGGCTATACTCAAGTGAGGTACTATCTGTCAATCAGGGTCATTTGTAAGCTTATGTAATCTATTGTTTTGTACCCATATATAAATCATGCGATTGACTCAATAAATGTTCATCATCATG
>JACSZP010026628.1:0-16275 GCA_016161895.1 Pinna nobilis
TGGGTTCTACAGATTGGTCATGGTTTTATTGTTGTAAATAGGTTACATCTACATTATTGGGTTCTACAGATTGGTCATGGTTTTATTGTTGTAAAACAAATCCAAAGAGTTTCACTTGCATGGAGGCGTCGCAGATTATTAAGTTAATTTCATTCAATGATGTTATTAATAAACTAAAGTATATTTTCCTATGTTAAATTAGATAGTTCATGTTTATCAAGATAAGAAATACACATAATTAGCTTTATCTTACCTTGTCCTTAATAGTCCAATCAGCCCCGCATAGGAGAAGTTCAAAAGCCATAAAAACGGAGTTTTCAACTGCGATGTGTAGAGGAGTACGTCCATTCTAAGTAAATATAGATATCGATGTAAGACATAATGACTCTTAGATTTTGAAAATATCGTATTAGAATTAAGGCAAATTAAAATGGGGCTCAACACCATAGGTTTTGCAGATGGAATCTTTTTTTTATTCAACAGCACTTTCAAATATAATGTTAAACTTTCTATTAAAATGTTTCAATTAGGAATTTCGAAAAAAGACATTTA
Source organism: Pinna nobilis (assembly GCA_016161895.1). Lineage (NCBI taxonomy): Eukaryota > Metazoa > Mollusca > Bivalvia > Pterioida > Pinnidae > Pinna > Pinna nobilis. The sequence continues at coordinate 553 of JACSZP010026628.1, forward strand.
GGACTAATAACTGCGACTATTTGCCTAGACATGGTGACAATCCATAGCTGCTACACTGAGTTTACATATATTTACCTAGCATAGAAGATAAAGATTTTATAAAGAATTATAACATAAAAACTGTATATCCCGAATAATGAGGTTATTTATCATTTTTTCATTTTTGAATGTTTTCGGTACAGCAGCTATGAGGAAACAAACAATCATGGTGTTATCCATATTAACGTACGGTCCGCTGGGTTCTTACGGTCAGCTGAGCAAATATGGTTTCAGATATGAAATGCAAATGAAAAGAACTGATGAATTTTCTCCTCTTAAATCAAACATTATATATTAGACAATTTTTAAATAAAGAAGTTTCAGTCGAATAAAATTTGAAATAGGACAAATGAGAACAATGGAACCATGACATTCCTGGTGAATTCATCGATCTCTGGACAAAGAACATACATTGGAAATTTGACAGTTTCTTAGGAAGTTGGCGTCAAAATTTTCGAATTGATCTGTGACATTGACCTTTGACTCCAGGAACTTCAAACTTTCCATGACGGTAGAACTCACCCCTCTCTAAAATTATACCATATTTAAAAAATTCAATTGATTCTGTATATCTGTTTTCGAATATTTCGAATTGCAATGTGCAATAATCATCATATATAAAAAATCCAATAATTTCTGATATATTTCTCTTTGTATTTTCAAATTGAGCTGTGACCTCGACCTTTGACCCCATGACCTTAACATTTTGATTGTACCGGATATATTATTTGTTTAATTAAAATTTCCCTAAAACAATACTCATGACACTTAGAGCGGCCCGTTGTCGTAGATTTATGGACGGATTTTATTTTCACTCTTTAACTTTGTAGATTATGACTTCACAATAAAATAAGATAGTTTGAAAGATATCTAACCATCCGATGACCTTAGCAGTTAAATAGTTCCTGAGATATTATTGATTTTTAATTAAAAATTCCATAAAGCAATACCCTGTGGCACCAAGAGCGCCCCCTTGTAACATATTTATGGACGGGCTTTTATTTCTATTGCTTTACTATGTAGTTGTTGTCTTTACGATATTAAGTAAGATAAGTTTGAAATATATCCAACCACTGTTTTAGAAGAAAATATTTTTAAAAATGCACCCAATTTTATCACTCACTTTTCCTTTTTGGGCCCCTTAAAGAGCTGGCACCTACACACACACACAACCACACAGAGAGAGAGAGAGAGAGAGAGAGAGAGAGAGAGAGAGAGAGAGTTTGATATAGATAGATGCAGATAATTAACTTTAAAAACCTATTAAATTGTCATTCCCTGCTGCAGAACCTCTCGCATAGCTGATTAAGGGTTTTACAAATTTTCATCAATATTTTTCTGCTACTTTCTTTTTTGCCCTATCTCTTTTTCAGAATCGAAATCCCCTAATGCCATGGCCATTTTTCCATCAAGCCCGTCAGTTTTTAATTTGATAACTGGCTTTATACTTTTGATACTCTGTTTTAGAAATTGCTTCTGATATAATTGGTTTCAAATATTTTTAAAACATGTATGGTCTTGACACCATGATTGACATTGATATACTAGTCTAAGATTAAAAAGAGCAGCATACTTTTACAATATTTACGATTTTTATATTGTATTTGATTTATCTCTTGAATAATATTTTCCCCAGAATTGAACACCGCTGAAAAACTTGTGTGTTCGTTCATGCCATTTGATTGGTATATCATGATGGAATTGTTCTAGATTGGGGTGTATTTAAGAGAACTACTTGATCTTATGAATGGCAGAAGGGAGAAACTTTTGGGTTCTTTACTTCAAGGCAGGATTTAAGATTCTAATAGAGAATGTTTATCATGGTTCAGGAGGAGTAGACATAACAAGGCTTATTTAGGTTAAAAAGGACATTTGGGTCCCCTGAAAATGAAAGTCCAACTAGCCTGATGGATTTTGGCTGTGCTTTTGTTTAACATCCCATTCAAGAATCTTTTACTAAATGGTGACGTCACCAAGTATCGTGAAAAGTCATATGCTTGAGTTTGCCAATATTCGGCACTTATGGTTGCAGAACTGTTAAGTTCTTTAAAGTGGTGACACCTGTTGTGACACGGAATTTCGGGTCTCACTATCCTATCCGAAAGATGTGTCATGCAAAAGACTCCAAAGAAAAAAATACACAAATATGAAACCGATCCGTTCAATAATTTCTTAGATCTAACGACAATATGATTGTGAGCTAGAAAACAAACACAAAAAGTAACGTAACTATTTGACAGCAGCAACCTAATTTTCTGAGGTTTGTTTTATGTAAGCAGACGTAAATGTTGTAATTTGAGAAACATATATTACTCTCAAGACATGTTTGAGAAAATAATTCAATATCCATAGGACCCAACCCTAGATAATCGCAAGTCCTGAGAAATTGATTTAGTAGTTTACGAAAGGTGAATATATAAACTTTTCGGCATGTATACTCATTGCTATGTGAACATACAGAAAATTTCCTGCGGACGAGATTATATTTCCTGAAATGAAACTAGCTCTCTCTCTCTCTCTCTCTCTCTCTCTCTCTCTCTCGTCATAAAGCAGTGGAAGACCACAATTACATGGTTGAGAGTTGAAAGCTAAAGGAGTAATTTGATTTATTTTTAATCTGGAGTTAGTATTACCATAGGGCACATAGCAGCACTAGTAATAATAATATCAGTATTACCTTGTCTACAACATTCACTTTGGCCTTGCGTTCCAGCAGAGCGTGAAATGCCCTAGAGTTGGATTTTACCACTGCAATATGTAATGGTGTCCTACCATCCTAAGGAAAATGTTGATATAACACGCAATGTCAATGTAAGAGTGAGCACTCTTCATGAAATTAAATGTCACTTGTGTGAAACACTTTTGAAAAAAAAGGTTGTACAATCAATACATGAAAACAAGCGTTAATATGAAACAAATACTTAACAGTCTTGTTATATGTTGCATTACAGATAAAGAGTCGAAGCCGATTTCAAAATACATGTAAATTATTTAATACATATGCATATGACATAATTTAAATATATACGGCTCTGCCTGACTATAAGATTTGAAAATCTCCTATTCTAATTACGACAAGTCAATGTACTACGATCAGATACTGAGAATTAGTCGATAAAATGGATAAAGGTTTTTATGTTTTTGACAATGCTCCTCGACCCGGAGAAACTGAAGCTTCCAATTAGAATAAACCAACGCCGTGTGACGTCACAATATTAACAGACATTGTATTAATACCAAGAGGCCTACGTGTTCGCAGTTTGATCGTGAGATGAGTTCGGATCCGCGCGGCGCTACAATTGTTTGTTGGCCTAGCTTTGTTTTCTACAAGTTAAAGGGTGGGTGATAAGGTAACAGAAAATCACAGTCATGTGATCCAAAGATTCAGATCACACTATGTGAAATCAACAAACCTCGGAATTTTGGTATTAATGTAATAAAACATTCCTAACGAACTGGTAATAGTTCTTAGATTGCCCCAAATTTCTAGCGTTGAAAACTAAATCCGCAAAACAAAACGCTACTGGAAACTTACATTATCGCTTTCATCCACATCTGTGTGCTCTAAAAATTTCCTTATCAAGAATTTGTCAATATCTTTATTTCCAGCTGCAATATGTAAGGGTGTCTTGCCTTCCTGAAAGTAAAATATAATTCACACATGTCAACCAATCTTGTGCAACATCTAATTAAACAACAGAAAAGTACTTGTATATAAATTTCAGTCTGTCAACAGAGCCTTAATATTTCTCAGGAGTATTGGAAACTGTCATCATGTTCTGTTCAACGCGGCATCATATTTAACTGCTCAGTTCAAACGGTTCGAAATTTTCTCTTCAAATTTGGATAACGGAAGTGTCATATTGTGTTTTGTAGGCTTTTGCCTGCTTATGTGCCTTCTGAGCACATGGTCCTATACAAGCAGCTACCAACTACAAGTTTGCTGTAATACTGATTTATTGCGTAGATTTTTCAGATATTGATGTATAGTAAACGTTCCCTTTATGTTCACTGTGACAGTCTTTAACTGTTATTTGATTGATAATGACACAGATCAATTATGTTTATGTTATTGTACAATGTAAAACATAAGTATGTAAATTTCAGATTTACTATTCAGTCTTTGGTAATTGTATCATGTACATCTACAACACTGTATTTACCTGTAATTAAATTGTTATGAATCAAATGTCTGTGATTACTTGTTCACATATGTACATTTCCAAATAAAATGTAGACAAATTAAAGAAACAACTTCTTGACATCACTCTCAATAAATGTCATCAATATCAGATCTCTTCAATTATCCTTTTTGGTTTTTCAATTGCTCTACCTGACCTAGTAGTTTCAGATAAATTAGGCATAACAATATTGTTGGATGGATTACCGTTACCTGCAATTCTTTCATGTTCATCTGAGTTTAAATCATACGAGTGATTGATTGAAACCTGACGTTATGCTTGAACATTACTAAACCTACATGTGTTATCTTTATCATGATTATACATGTTCTGATCAAATGGTACAAATTGTTCATTCAATTGCAAAATGTATTTGCGATTCCTACGAAATAAATGTCCATTTTCAGTTTGTATCAAGTACGACCTTTGAGCTACCTGTTCTATCACTATACCACGATTGTCCCAATGTTTGTTGTTTGAACCACGAAGACGTACTGTCTGACCTGGTTGCAAGGAAGACAAATCTTTCACGTTACGATCATAATATAGCTTTTGTTTCAGTTTCTTCTGCATTTTCACTTTATGAACAATGCGGTAGATTTGTTTTCCAGACACTTGTCAGTAATTGGCAAGTTTGATCGCAATATTCGACCATTGTTGAGTATTTCCGCTGGTGATTTCCCATCAATAATATGTGTTGTACGATATATAAGCAAACTCATGTTGAAATCTGTTCCATTGCCGGCTGATTTCTTAAGAAGAAAGCCTTGTGATTCTTTTTCACAATACCTACTGCTTTTCCACAAGCCCATTTGACTTCGGGTATAACGGACTCGATGTTTGGTATTCAAAGTCATATGATCTTGCAAAATCTCGGAATTCTCCTGATGCGAATTGCGGACCATTATCACTATACACAATTTTCGGTTTTCTTTGACCTAAAAACACATATTTCATAGCATTTATGAAAAATTGACTTGAAACACTATGTAAGCGACACACTTCTGGATAATTGGAATAATAGTTGCACATGACTAGATAACTCAGACCATTGTATACACACAAATTAACTCCTATATTTTCCCATGGATAGTTGGATATCGGATGAGGATTCAGTGGTGCTGACGCTTGTCTCGGATGATGTTTAATACACGTTGAACACGCATTCACCATTTCGACAATTTGACCATTCATCCCTGGCTAAAATATAACTTACTTCGCTCTCTCTTGACACTTGACTATTCCTATGTGGACTGTAAGCACTTTTTGTAGCATTTCTTTGCGAAGCGAAGTAGGAATAACAATACGATTGTTTTTAATATCAGTCCATCTGATAAACTTAGGTAACTTCGAATATTCCAATATGCTCTGATCAGTGATTGACATTCAGTACGTGTTTCCGCAAATCCTTCACATATTACTTAAGCTATTAATTTCAGTTGCGGATCTCGCTGTGTTTTCTCAGCGATGATTTTCATCTTTTGGTAAGATATGGGAGGACTTTGTAGAATTGCATCTATATGCACTTAAAGTTTCTCGTCTTGTGCAGAACTAATAATCTTATTTGACTGACTATAATCAGTGCCTCTTCACATAGCATCTGCAGTATGCATACATTTACCCGGAGTGTAATTCACGTGTAGCTCATATTTCTGCATTCTGAGCATTAGCCTTTGTAGTCTTAACGGACAGTCGTTCAGTGACTTCTGAGATATACTGACCAACGGCTTATGATTAGTCTCAACTTCTATTGATTGACCATATCTGATACTCCAAATACACATTTGTCCCGGTTTAATTTCAAGTTCGCCTTGTGTGACGCAGCAAATACTTCTGGTAGCCGCTGATTGTGTTCCTTGAGAGAAGATCCCCACACAATTATATCATCCATCATAGTTGTACATCAACACACTTGCTCGTGAATCATGTGAATAGATATGTGATATATATCGGTAGCTGATGATATACCAAATGGCAACCTCAAGAATCGGTATCTTCCGATTGGTGTATTAAAACATGCCAGCTTTGACGAATCATGGTCTAACTTGATTTGCAAAAAAAAAAACCTGTACCTGCATCTAATTTGCTGCAACATCTAGCATCCTTGAATTTTGAATGGATCTCATCACGGGTTGGAAGTTTGTAATGCTCACGTTTTATCGCCTTGTTCAGTTTCATTGGATCTAAGTTAAGTCTAATAATTCCATCTTTTTTTGGAACAATGACAATAAGACTCATCCACCCGGTATGCTCAGTTTCCTTACAAATAACTTCAATGACCTCCATGCGTTTAAGTTCATGCTGCAGTTTCTTATGCATTGCAAATGGAATTTTGCGATAGGCACTTATAACTGACGGAACAAATGTATCAACAGTTAACTTATGATCATCCGGGAGACATCCTAGGCCCTCGAACAAATAATAATTTGCTCAATAATTTTTTTTCAATAGAATCTGGACCTTGTACAAACCGTTAATCTATTTTTTTCATTTTTGTAAAGTGGCGTATGACAATCCAAAATAGGGTCAATAGGCGGATCTAGATTTTTTTTCAAATGGGGAGGGGGTGAAGACTTCGAGGTTGGTTTTTCTTTATTTTTTTTTCTAAAGATATTTTTTAAAATGTATTGCCCACCGCACCCCCTAAAAAAGAAGGAGGGCAATTTGTGTATATTTCCTCCAAAAAATTATTTGTTTTCCTTGCTTATTTAAGATCATATAGACCGTTCCTATTCTTACGTTTACACTTAAAGTGAACGTATACATATGTCTAGAGACTGTTTAGATCCAAACAAATTACAGGCATGAAGACTGGCGAGCGAAGCGATATCTAACGTCGCACTCCACTAGCTGAAGAATCTAAATCACGTCTGAGACATTACCACACACAGGTGAAGGGCTATACATTTGACCTACACGTATACCTGACTCTTATAACCTTTCAATACTGAGGTTCTGTGCCGCAACCTAGTTTAACAGGGGGTATCGGGTCTAACTGTCTCATACCAAAGACAAGGATCGAACAAGTAAATAATACAACCTGAATCATCATCTTTAGTGTTGCAATTTTCTTTAACCGGGGGACTGAAGTTTTGAGCGAGAGGCAATTGGGAGAAGAGCACTGAAAAAGGCGAGAAACCACCCTGGTCGAAATCACGTGTCACATTTAAATGTGAGAACTGTTTTTAAAGTTGCTATTATTGTATGCCGGTACTTAGTTTCGGAATTATGTGTTCGAATTTAGTTTCAATACTTTACAATGACCTTATTTATCTGGTGACGTTAAAGTTATAATCTTTATGTTAGAACTCATATATTTCATTTTGTGATATTTAATATAAAACATTGCTTAAATGAAAGCGTCTTCTTGCCCGGCCCGACATTTGGTGCATGCACCAATTGACTTTCTTGTTTGAATATGTTGCTATCACTAGTCATACAGATACTTGTATTCGAAATACCACAATTCGTCTAACGATTATACTTATACATATTCTCTTTCAACAATATTTCATTCCGAAAAATGAAGTAAGATACGTTTATGCATAATGAGTCAAGATGCACTTAATCCAAGCGCGATTAATTGCTTCCAAAATCTAATTACAAAGCTATACAACAGCAACACGTTTTTCCAAGATTTTCTTGTAGCCCATGACTTTTACATGTTCAAAATTGCACGTGCCACCGTTCTGAGGATAGTGTGTCAGGGGATAGAAATGTCGTGTTGATTCTTTTTCTGGGAGAAATAATAAGATCAAGTAAGACGTTCTGTTAACGTCAGACAAAGGCAATTAAGTTTTTATAGTACAAATTTTGTTACACATTTCCATCACATGTATATTATCATCATTTCATTTCGTCCAATAAATTACATTTTCCATGGGGCTTACGGAATCAGCAAACTATTAATTACTCTATCAATTAACTTCGAACTCCGTTATTCGTATTTACACCCTGACTTCCCTCTTGCAGTTGAACATCTTCAGTATATTCTTTTTGTAACGAATTTTACAACAGTCTGGTCATTGACTATTATTCTTAATTGATATTCATATTTGTAATATGCTTGAAGCATCAACCCCGTATGGCGTCATATTATCATCAGACTTTGTCTTAATATGAAGAGGTCGCCACCGTGTCCGAGTGATTAGCGTGATCGGATTCTACTCGTAAGGTCGAGAGTTGATGGACCCTTTTTACAAAAAAAAAAAAAATACGATCAAAATCAGTCTTAATCGTAAGCTAGCAATATTTCATTTGATCATATTTTGTACACTTTACGGTAAAATTGACAAGTCATGGTGAATTGCGATTACCATAAATTGTATTAATCAGATTGTGACTATATTACTTTATTAACATTTAGAATTTGTGAAATAAACAATAATATATGTTCATACACTTACGACTACGAATGATTTTAATCGTAAGATTCTTTGTCAAAAAGGCCGCAGATTCGCACGGCGCTACGGTTGTCTATCTCTGTCTTTCGGATAAGACAGTAAAACAGACGTCTCGTGTCACGATATGTGCCACAATACGTGTCAGAACGTTAAAGCATCCTCAATATTTTCTGTATTTTTTATCTGCGCGATTGACTGTGTCTTTGGGATGAGACAGTAGGTTTAATGCTCATAATTACGAGTATATGGGAAATGTATAGCCAGTCATTGGCATAATGTTATGCTCCATTTTAATAAATATTTTTTAAATTAAATATTCTTTAGTGAAACATTTAAAATATAAAATTTAATCTGAATACCGAGCAGGATACATTCAAATTAAAACAGTTATGATGGTGTTTACATGCTTTTCCATTTTGAGCCGGATTACGTCAGTAGAATTTTTTGTAATATGAATTTGAATTCACTAGTCAACAGATTATAGGACATTAAGTTTGATGTAGAAGATAAAAGCTGCTCCTGAAATCATGGTTTTTTGGCTCCATGAAAAATAACTGCACATGGCTAAAGATAGAAAGCTGAAAGTTTTCACGTAGCAGGAATTAGGATAATATAATATATATGGAGTTATTGTCTTTGGTCATATATTTCGGTAATATAACGATAGGAAAATAAGCCCAGCTGTGTTTTATACAAGTTAAAGAAAGGATGCTACGGAAACAGAAATCCGCAGTATGATGATTCTCAGAACCAGGTCAGTTTTTGTGAAAACAATGTTAACAAACAGGAATATTGATAGATGTGTATTAACAAGATATTCTAAAGGAATTGGCAATAGTTCGTTGCATTGCCCTATATTTAAAACGTTGAAAAGTGAAACCGCAAAACAAAATAGCTCCTGGAAACTTACATTATCTTTTCTATCCACATATGTGCGTCGTCTAAGATCACGTATCAATTCCCGGTGTATATATCTATTTCCAGCTGCAATATGTAAGGGTGTCTTGCCTTCCTGAAAGTATAAAGTAATACACACATGTGTAGGGGAGTCCTTCCACTCTAGAAAGAAAGACAGAAATGTTCATAAAGAATGTTGCCGTTACATAAAGTAAATCTTTTTTGTTAAAAAATGATCTCAAATCGACAACTAGATCAAACGTAGCAAGCATTGAAACAAAACAATTACATTTGGCTATTAATTTGTCATCTCGATTGTATCATGAGTTATTTGCTTAAGCAATTTGCTTAGAATTGCAGCAAATGTTAGTATATCCAAGCAAATTTTATAAATGTCCTTCGACAAACGTCTTCCTTTGAAATGTACATATGCAATACATATATAAACGTTAACGTGTTGAATTTAGTTTCAATTAAATAACATTACTATCTAGACTAGTATTCTAGGTTATAAAAGGATTAACTGCAGAATTAAATTATTTTGTTGCAGAGGTCAAGGCTCTGGAGTGCTGTGGGGTAAGTCATTTTGCCGGGCAGGGATGGTAATAAATATATCATACATATATTTTGTGTGTCACTACAGTGGACTCCTGGGCTTATGTCTTCTAGATTATTGTTGCGTCGGATATTTAATTAAATTTCTCCTACATTTGCCAAAGTTTGGAATATTTTTATGTTGAGTTCCTTGTACACAATTGGTCAGGACACAGATGTATGTGACGAATAATAACTGGGTGAATTCTTCTCTAGGTCACTAAATACTGGAAGAAGCCGGGGAAAAATCCGAAATCCAGAAAAGATTAAACGTGAAACAAAGCCACAAGCTAGAGTTATAGTTGTAAACTGTTGAAAGCATGGTCTAAATTCATGTTGCTCTGAACGGGTTGTTTGAAAAGGCGGTGAATACCAGCTCATAACAATATTTTGGAGAGCAGATGCAAATATTAGCATACACGGTTTCCAGCGTTTTCCGAAATGAGGTAATTAAGATAGTCTATATTGTATTTTAGTTATTTAAATAGAAAGAAAGGATGAAATGCAACAATGGAATATAGTGGAGCCTCATAAATCTAGACCCCTTCGGTCCCCAGCAAAAAGTCCGTATAAATAAAGCGTCTGGACGTCTGAAACATACATATTGTAATGTCCAATACCATTTGAAAATTTGCAATGTTAAATTTCCTCAAGAAAGTGAAGCATCAGAATCACTTCCGCTCAGATAAATGCGGTTCGACTGTAGTGACGTCCACTTATACTGCGCCCTGTTGAACCCTGATATATTGAAGCTCCCGCAGCCTTCATTAAAAATGATTTTAAATTTTCCTACTCAATCAATAAATTAAAGTTTATTCGAAAGGAAAACTTATTTTTCATTCGTTTTACTACACCCGCGATGGGTTGTATCAGTTAAGATTAGCGTTTGAAGCCACTTTTTCCAAAATAAAATATGGAAAAAACAAACCCAAAACAACCGGTGCTATTTTAAGTAAACATTTTGCTTCTTCATCTGGTTCAGTCATTGCAGTGTGACTAGTCTGATAAGTATTATGTCATATATCTGACTAGACTGATTAAGGTATACGTATAAAGAGTTTTATCGTTTTAATATTTTTTTTCAGATTTAATCTACTTAATTTTATTGTCAATATCTACAAATATTGTGATAGAAAATCAAATCCGCCAATTAATGTAACACTTGAAAGCTTTTTAAATGTCACTGGGTATTGCTTTGCGGAATTTGTTTATTGAATGAATAATTTCAGAAACGATTTAATTTTTTCAGAGAAGTGTAGGCAGTATTTGAGTAATCTATGAATCTTTAAGGTTAGTGGGTCAAGGTGAAACTTTTACAGAACATTTTGAAAATTCAAATTAACAGTAAAAGTCAAATATGTTATAAACATGGATTGTTTAGGGTTACTGTGGCATAAGTGTAGACAATTATGAGTATTGCGACCAAGGAATCTTTCAGATTAATGAGGTCAAAGGTCAAGGTAAACAAGCAATTTGAAATTTTCAAAGATGAAAATCGCAGAATCATTGTTTTTTGTAAATGGTTACTGTTGCATAATAGAACGGAGCAATGATTTTTACGATCATGTTCATTGGGGTCAAAGGTCAAGGTCATAGTGCAATTATAAATTCTAGAAGAAATCTGACCAAATATTGGCCGTTTTTCAAATTTTATTTAGCAGAATCTACTTTAATGATCTACTGTCTACTGATCACGTTTGAATAAAGACACACACAATTTATCAGGACTTACAATTTTCATTTTGTATTTATAATTTTGTTTGCTCAGGTGATTATTTAGGCCCACTGGGCCTCTTGTTTTCATTGTCCTTTTGTTCAGACAGTAAAAACCGAGGTTCTTTGCCACATAATCTATCGGCGTCTAAGAATCTTCACTGCATAATAAGCGTGAATGCTGAGTGAGTGTTGCTGTTTTCTGAATATTGAGGTTTTACATATCCGGGTTTTCCCAGACAGGATGGGCAATGTTCGATACTGATTTGAAACTCAAATCGTTTCAGATTAAACTAGAGACGAGACCAGAGATTCCAACTCTTGATAGAGTGTACCCATTATGTATTTTAGACTTTAGTTTCATTCAACACGTATGTGATTTGAGTTCTGATATTGAACCTTAATATTATATGGTCCTTTAAGATCTTTAATCTCAAATATATTCTTCGTTCAGAGCAGCCTTTAAAACATGATATTGTCGTTCTTTAGATATCATGAGGTTCATGACATGATAAAATATCTTGGTTTTAGCCATGAACTGCCTGGAGTTGCCAAAAGGATAAAATGTTTTAAACATATTAAATAGAAAAATCTTCCCAAGTTCCGGACGCCACTAAGGAAGCTCCCGGTTTTTTCAATGTTAATACTAAGCTACTTGACTATTACTTAAATAAATATTTCATTCTTGAGGTTCATTATGTCTAATACGAGGGCAAAAAGTTCACAATCTGTACTCACTATCTTTGAGGGCGTGATATTACATGTACGAATCTACAATGACAAAATGTTTTACAGTTGCTTTTGTCTCTACAGTGTCGACTCCTGTAAACCATATTGGACATCATAGTTGCATTTGAAATATGTGAGTTTGTACGAGTCTTGTTTTTATGCATTTTCTCTTTAAGCAATATTTCAACCAGGAAACTGAAGTAAGATACGCTTATGCATAATGAGCCAATTATGTATATTATCATCATTTAATTTCGTCCAAAAAGTTTCATTTTCCATGGGGCTTACGAAATCAGCAAACTATTAATTACTCTATCAATTAACTTGGAACTCCATTCTTCGTATTCAAACCCTGAATGAACTGAACACACCAATCTTCAGCATAATCGTTGTTGGAATGAATTTAAGAACAGTCTGTTCATAAACGATTATTCTTAATTGATATTTATATATTTTTTTCAATATGTTTAATGCATCAACGCTTTGTCTTAATATCAAGAGGCCGCCACCGTGTTCGAGTTATCAGCGTGAACGGATTCTGATCGTAAGGTCGAGAGTGCACGGACCCTTTTCACAAAAAATCTTAATCGTATGTTAGCAATATTTCAATTGATCTTTTTTTTTTTACACTTTACGGTAAAATTGACCAATCATGATGAATTTTGATTAACATGAATGGTATAAATCAGATTGTGACTATATTACTTTATTTACATTTAGAATTTGTGAAATAAACAATAATAAATTTTCATACACTTACGACTACCAGTGATTTTAATCGTAAGATTCTTTGTCAAAAGGCCGCAGATTCGCACGGCGCTACGGTTGACTATCTCTGTCTTTCGGATAAGACAGTAAAACACTCGTTCAGTGTCACGACATGTGCCACAATACATGTCAGCACGTTAAAGGATCATCAGTGTTTACTGTATTTTGGATCTGGTCGATTGACTGTCTCTATTTTTGGGAAGAGACAGTAAGAAGAGATGCCCAGTGTCACAATACCTGTAGGCACGTTAAAGAACCCCCACTGCTCAATGCTTGTGAGTATATGGCAAAAGTATAGTCCATCACTGGCACATTTTGATGCTATAAAAGATTCTTTAGTGAATCATTTAACGGAATATGTTGGTACAATGTTTGTGTGAAATGAACTTTATTTCACTGGTAAACAGGTCAAAGGAATGTTCGGCTGGTGTAGAAGATATAAGCTGCTCCTAAAATATGGCTATTAAGCTCTATGAAAAATAACTGCACATGGCTAAAGATAGAAAGCTGAATTTTCTAATATAAACAGGGATTAGGATCATTTAAAATACATGGAGTTATTGTCATTGGTCAGCTTTGTTTTCTACAATTTAAAGAGAGGGCGATAAGGAAACAGAAATCCACATTGATATGATCCAGGGAGACCGATCACACTATGTGAAATTAACATTATCAAAACTCTGAATATTGATAAGCATATGATAAAAGATATTCCAAACGAACTGATAATTGTTGTTAGAATTGCCCCAGGTTTATAAATGTGAAAAAGTAAAACCACAAAACAAAATAACTCCTGAAAACTGAAATTGTCTTTTCTATTAACATTTTTGGGACTTGTAAGTTCACGTATCAATGTTTAATCTATATCTTTATTTCCGACTGCAATATGTAACGGTGTCTTGCCTTCCTGAATTTATAATGTAATACACACATACAACATATACTGAAGGAAAAGACTATTAGAACATACATCACCATTGCCGAAACTAAAAGAGGCAATATTACAGTTACCCACACAAAAATATAGAACACTTTTAACTATAAAACACAAATCCCACAAAAAAAAAATTCCTGCATGGCCAGTACAGGTGCATAGGAAGGTAATGCAGCACCTACTCGATACCTGTTATCTCTCTTTCCATTCATTCCGTATATGCCGGGCTTAATAATATCCGCTAATATATGTAGTAAGAGGCCAGAACAGAGATCAGGATTAGGATTACGACATACGAAACATAATCGTTGTAACATGTGACAAAAATATTTCTGAAAATCAACAATAATCATTATGGTGACCTTTAAACAATCAACAATAAAGGTGATGACTTCCCATCAGAAACCCATGGTTCAGTAGCATCCTCTATTAAGAGAATCGTGATAGGAACTTATCTACTAGAATGTTGCTAAATAAAAAAGGAAAGTTCACAATACATTGAAGGTATTTCTTGTATCGCAATGTTTTGGTCGCACTATCGGTTTCCATGTTAAGATAAGGGTAATAAGCAACACTGGTAGTTTTCACATAAGTCACCAAATGCTGAATTCTCAATGAAAGAGCGTTGTCTGTATAGCAAGGATAGATTTTTTAAAATTATTTTTTGCTGCTTGGGCCTATTTATGAAGTCAGCCTCTATTGAATACAGAAACAAAGTAATAAAACCCGCCAACCAAAAGTAAAATAAATATGTTGTCCAAAAATTATCAACTTTTCCGAAACATTCTTTGGGATTTTTTTAAAGCTTAACTTTCAGAGGTTTTTTCTTGCAAAGAATAGTGACAGTGATGTAAAAAATGTCTAATTGACCTAAGTGTGTGCATATGCATATGATTTACGAAGACAAACATGAGGTGGCTGCTGTAATAAGGTGTCACCATTTTTAATGCAAGTTGTAAAGAATCAAAAGTTTGAAGTAAAAAACCAACTCCAACTTTTAGTTTTTAATGAAATTTATAAGGAGAGATGTTGACCTTTCATGGATAGGAGTTGATTTCTGAAAAATGTGAAAGAAGAATTTGCGAATGGGGCTCGAATTCGACGTAATTAGGATAAAAGTCTAAAGAAATATGTTGAGCGAACAGTCGGTTAAAATCTCTACAGAGGTTGTATTATTTGTTATATAATAATACTGTGAATATCTCTCACTTTGATTAAAGTTACTCTACTTTTACTTTACTTTAAATATGAAATGGTTGACGGGTTTGTAAGTCTCCTAAATAATAATTCAGTTGGTTCCGGCTATGAAAGATAGCCAGCCAAATGCAGTACTAATTTGGGACTTGTCTAATCGATGAGGACTTTTTTCTGTTAATCAGTTAACTCTGGTGATTACTCAGTTATAGTACGATTAGCAAAACTAGTCTAAGACACTGTCATGAATAATTTTTTACCCAATTTTTTT
>JACSZP010026637.1:0-12235 GCA_016161895.1 Pinna nobilis
GGATGTGTTGTATCCTATGTAAGTATATGTACAGTCAAACCTATTTATATAGGTCATAGGCGAATAGACAAATATGAGCGAGAATGACAGTCGGTTTATTTATCTGGATATCCTAAAAAAAGTTAATAAAAAGCAAATACTTTACCTGTAAAGCTAGGTGACAATGCAACAGAGCTTATCTTATAGAAAGGTAACCTTAGTGCGGACGTTATTCTCCCACTGTAAATTCCTAAATAAAAGCGNNCGAGTGGACGTCCTCGCGGATTTTAAATCCTCGCCTTTAATTGATCTGAGAGTCTTGTTTGTGGTGGAAAAATAATTAGCGAAGCTTGATTTACAAAACTAACGTAAGACCAACTGAACGCATGTAGTTACTCGATAAAGATATACATATTTTCATTAATCAGGACAAATAATTCAAATTGTATAAATAGAAAGAGCATCCAATGATTATGATAGTGATTATGATATCATGATTATAATTCATAATACACAACATCTTATCAATATGGTTCATGAATTAATCAGCTAAGTTGATATAATTAATGCAGTTTGTGTCTCAGTGTTTGTAGGAAACCGGTTTGAAAAGCCAAAAATAAGTCCCTGATGTCTTGAGCTGGCGATTGTAAATTCTCGCTATTTGACACAAAGGGGTGAGAGGGCGGAATTAAATATTCGTGATAAATAAGGCATATAAATCATGAAGATCACCTTTGCCCAGATGTCGTCTTAAAGACAGGGGATCTTTATACCTTAGGTGTCATAGCAGTCAGTTTGAAATAAATTGTCCTTATACACAGGTGACTTTTAAATTGAGGTCGATTGTACAGGCTAGTGACATCTTATTTCAATTGTTTGCGTAAAAAATTGATGTTTACTATGCACAAATTGTCTTTATAAACAATTGATCAAAATGCTTCAAGATAGATGATGGTTGCTTAGAAGTAGCCTTTACAGCAAGATAATCAACTTTCTGTGCACCCTGACATTGAACCAATAAAAATGCAATTCAAACGAACAATTTCTTTTTACTTAAAAATCTTGTTTGCTGTCAGCCCTTAAAATACCGGGTCGTAGCTAGAAATCTTTATTCTGGCCAAAATGTGCCCCTGGTAAAAACTTTCCCATAGTCTGACAGCAAAACAGATTTCCAGGTATAAAATAGTCATATTCGTTTGAATTGCGTTTTAATGGGTTCGGCTTTGTGGTGCAAAGACAGTAAGTACAGAGGTTTTCCTTCTTTGTACAAAAAGTTGCCTTTGTTAACGACAGTCTTTATAAAGCACCACCTTTATAAACAGGTGATGTTAGCAGAGATCACCCAATCTATTTAGAGAGGTATTTTCCTTATAAGAGAAACCTAATTACAGCGTTGCATTGCGTTGTCGTTTTAACGTCCCACTCAAGAATATTTCATTCATATTGAGACGTCACCGTGTACCGGTAAAGGGCGACAATTTTTACATATGCTCGGCACTGCTGGCCGTAGAGCAGGGAGGGTTCTTTAACGTGCCAACACCTACTGTGACACAGGACCTCGGTCTCACCCGAAAGACAGGGACGGCCAACCGCGGAGTGGCGCTGCGGGAATCGAACACCGAACCTCTTGGCTCGAAGTCGAACACACTAACCACTCGGCCACATAGGCCCCAACCTAATTACAGAGGTCGTCTTTGTCAGACAGTTGACCTATTGACACTGGTGTCCTTTATTGACACTGGACATTTTTACAATTATGACTTCTCAGTCAAATATGGATGTTTTTGTTTACTGTAGATCTATTTATGGCACACAATTTATTTTGAAATGTTTTTTTTATTTTGAAATAAATTGTTGAGTGTTTCAATAGCATTTTGGGCCTCCGTGACCAAATGGTAAGAGCATTGCCCATAAATCCACTCAGTCTCCCACCTATTGTCAGCGCGGGTTCGAAAGTCACTTGAACCTAAACTGATTATGTGAGAAACTTTGCAATGTTATTTGAGGATGGGCGGTGGTCTCATTTGTAACCAGGCTCTCTCCTCAATCGATGAAAACTAGCCGCCACCATATGACTGAACGATTGTCAAGTGTGGCGTAAAGCAAACAAACAAACGACAAACACAACAACAAGAGACTTTGTATTATAACCCCTTGTAAATTTTTTCTAGTTATTGAAAATCTTTCGACTGAGCATCACCAGCCTACCAATAGGAAACTTTATAACTCTTCCACAACCTACTTGGCGAAGTAGACTACACAGTTTGACTATGGTCAACAATATCAGAAAAAGATAAATTGTAAGGAAACATCCAACCACGGGTCGTTTTGCTGTCTTAAATATGTTATTAATTTTTTAAGATTAGATTTATTTTATATAACAGATTCGGTGGAACACTAATGGAATATTTGCTGCAGCAAACCACACAGTCGTATAATACACAATATGAACTACGGATGGTACGTAAATTTATCAACAAAATGTAATTATCATAATAAGGTTTACTTGTATTGTTACCGTTATCATAGATGTGGTTTTATTTTCATTATTTTTATTAATTAAAATGTGCATGCAGAATAATATCATTTTAATGGCATCATTATTTGCATCTTTATTGTCATATTTAAATAGAAATAATAAAATAAATTTGCTGTTATTATTATTATTATCATTATCATTAATATTAATAATATTATTATTATTATTATTTCATGTGTTTTTAATTTACTTGTAATTCTTTATCAATATTATCATTTTTACCAAAACACTTTTTACTACTATTATTATACTGATTTCTACTTTCATTTTTTGTTCTATTTTTAGCATCATTGTCACCATCATTACATTATAGCCTTACAATCACATCAATTTTCTTTTATCAGGTTGAAGAGTTCATTGCTTCCAGAACGTATATCAACCGATTCGGTACGATGGTTAAACAAGCAACAGAACAAATTGAGACGAACATTAAATGGATGAGCACAAACTACCCAAAAGCAGTTGTTTGGTTGGCTGACTAAATAATGAAAATGTTTTTTATTATATATTTACTATAGAATAATTTTATGAAAAAAAACCTTTATACTTTAGCAAGCCCTTTTTATTATATATTTACTATAGAAGAAGATTTTTTAAACCTTTATACTGGAGCAAGCACAAGCCCTTTATCACATACCCTGTATCAGCCCTCGGTCTGATATTGAAGCCTCGGATAAACATGGCATGCGATACAGATTTTGCCATGAACAATGTATTATTCTATGTTTATCATCTTTATAATAAGCTTTTTTATACACTTGTAAATATCACGTTATGATGTTTTGTTTGTATTCCGTAAATACATATAATTTTACCCGGTGTTTTAGTCCACAATTAAGATTGACGTCATTTCCGATGACGAAATGGCATGTATCTTACTCAAACTTGACTTTTGACTTTTCTAACTGGCGGACATTACCTTTCAAAGCAGTGCATTTTGTCTACCACTCGCTAATATCCGATTTTCATTCACTTTGTATCCGATAGAGTAAATTTGGTCTCTCGAGAGTTACATGGATTGAAAGTTAACTTCTTAAAACTCACAATATGATCTTTAATCAAGACGGTTATAATGCCTTTTGGGGGTCTTTTAAAATATCCATTTCGGCCATTTTGACTACACGTAAATTCTGACGGCTGATTTCAAATTTATCGTTCTTTTTATTATTTGAACGACAAATCAAACTCAGAGATGATAGGAAATTACTAAGTTAGAGTACATTGTATTTATGAATTAAAAAATCAGAAATTTTATTCGAAATGATGTGATTTTAGTTAATCCAGTTCGGCATAGCTTTTTCCGACTACAAGTTTTACGGTCGGTATAAGTTCTGTCTTTATCTGACATGTTAATAAAAGCGCCAACATTTTGACAAGGTAGTGATGCCCAGTAATGGAAGTATTTAACATAACATAGATCTCATTATTTAGATGTCTGAAGCTCTTAAAGAGAATTTTAGATGTATCGTTTTGCAAAAGTACATTGGAACCTAGCCTAAAGACCATCATACGTTGACTAATCAGGGCAGCAAAAACCAAGTAAATTCAGTCCTTTTATAATTCTAAGGGCTGTTTCAACCTCGTTTAGGAGACCGCCTCAATAATAGGACTTTTTAGCCAGTCACTCGGTTGGTCTAAATACTGCGTTTCCACTGTATTTATATTTATCAAGTTAATGGAAATAATTCACATAAAAGTGACACTGGATGTTGCTTTTGTAAATAATATCTAATGTTGAAGTAATATGACGTAAAGCTACGTAATATTCCAAAAGAAATGACGTAAGCGCCGTATATCATCTACATCCGTCATTCCTTCACTTGAGTAAAAAATGTCCAACATAACTCTCGGGGACTACATGACACTTTTTTTTTATTACAAAGTTTTGATGATAAATTTTTTTCAACTCAAATTGAAAAGTTTTTCTCCTGGTTGTTATAAAATGTATTACTTTATTTCACAATTTTAATCAAGTTTGTGTATGTTTTAATGTCATATATTATCAACAGTTATAATTGTGTAATGAAGTTGTTAATTGAAGGCAAAGAACAATTTTTGTTTTTGATATTATGAATTAGTATATGGATGTTAAATTACAGATATTGAAGTTTGCTATCGAATAAAACATCAGTTTAATTTTTTCATTAAGGTTTTAAATTTCTATTTACACGTAACTACCAAATATACATTCATTTTGACTCATCATTCTGCAATTTATGTATAATTGTGATATTTCATATAACGAAGTAAATGGTTGGTTCTAATCTCCATGAAAGAAACATCATTATTTTTCTTTCACGCACTTTATATATGACATATAGATATACATACTCTTTTTTCACCGTTTATTTGATCAACAACATATGCTTTACTTCAAATTTATTCTGCTGAACATTGTCGACGGGTGTGGCATGCAAATAGGGGGCGCTGACTCCTTCATGTCCCATCCCACTAGGGATTTGCATTTGCTTTCAACTTTGACACCGTTATCTTTCTATATTTTTAGCACTTAGGTTTTCGAATACCCTTTAGTACTTCATCAATTTTATTTTATTGATTTCACTCACTCACTCCTTTGAAACTTGACATTGCCATTTTCGGTAATTTTGCTTAGTAGAAAACTAAAAAAAGAACAAAACCCTAGAACCGTAAACAACCAAAACTCACAGACAGACTTCCTTTTCAAGATTCGGGAATTTACTCAATTGAGTAAGAGATAACAAAATGTGGATCACAGAACGACAAATGGATTCTCTTAGTAGACACGCGTTGCTAGAGTGAAATAAGTTACTAATGGAACTCATCGCAATTGAAAAAGAAGTTTGTCTGAGAGCAGTTAATTTGTTATGGGACTAGTTTTACAAAAAGAACTGAATACTTGATGGAATGCATAGACAACACATTTTATTCTCATTTCATGTTATTTATTAACAATGAAAACAACACAGAAAGAAACAGCCATCTGAAAAAGAGAAATGAATCTTGTAAGATTATTTTTACCAATTCAACATTGCTAGCTTCCTATAAAAGACATTTACTCGTAAATGCAGTGAAATTATATTGACCGAACGGTTGAAGTATAGAAAAAATTCATGTTTACTTCAGTATTTTGTATATATATTTGCAGATTTCCATTAAAAATATAAGATTTTCGTATTCAAGCATATAGTAGATCTAGAAATCCGACAAGATACTGCTTGAATCAAATGGTCATTTTGTTTCACTGTCTACTAACAAACTGATGAACCTTAATAACCGTGATACTGTCGATTCCAGAAAATTTTTCGGCTAAACGAAGTATCAAACTTACTGAAACAAAATTGTTATACTAAACAATGACAGTTACTAAATATCTTCCTTTTAAAAATCATGCGTAGAGTAAATAATTCGGTGTTGTTTAACGTCCAATTCAAAAAATATATTTCACTTATATGGAGATGTCTACCTGTGTCGATGAAGGGCTACAAATTTTACCGATTCTCGGCACTTTCGACCGCAGAGCAGGATGGCTTCTATAACATACCAAACACCTACTGTGACACGGGACCTCGGTTTTCTATCGTCTCATCCGGAAGACAAATCATTCAATAGAGACGTGGCTTTGGATAAGAAAACCTGGACAATTTTTTTTATTCAAAGACGAACACGCTAAACACTAGGCCACAGGAGCTATTAAATAGGCTCGACTGTTTTTGTATTATTAAGCCATGGTATAAGTTTAATTAAACTTTCTATTCCAGTGGTTTAGAATATGAAAAAGGTCTCCGCTGGTTGCCGTTTACATTTAGAAATGAGAATGATCACATACACTTGGCTCCTGCAAGAGCTCTTTTAGACGGAGAATGCTTTACGAGTTTGCTCTTTACAAATATGGTCTGGTAGTTTTCACAGAAGTTGGCTATCCTGTTCCCAACTAGAAGTCTCAGAATTTCATGCGGAATCATCGTCTTTCTACTACTCATTTTTACAGATTTGATCTCCGTGTGTTCGTTCCCCTGTAGAGGAGAAACAGGAATGAAAATATTTACAAAAAAAGAAAGCTGATGACACTAAGGATGCATTCATACATGTAATTCATTAATCAGATAGCAGAAAACACAAATTCAAAAATAATCGAGATAGCACAACGTACTAAAAATAATGATTCATTAAAATGATAAGTAAATCAAAATATACAAAAACAAAAACCTCAAACTTTCACTAAATACGGACGTGAGTGCAGGTGTCCCGGAGGGTAAGCAACGACTGCTTTTTGTGCGGCTGCTGATACTTCTGAATCATCGTTACATAAAAATAATATCTCTTTTATCTTTAATTCTCAGCCGTCCCAAATTGTCAAACTCCAGGAAGTGGAGGACAAGGTGAGGATTAGACCGTGCAGTTTCCTCGGAGTCCTTTTTTTAAAGGTTTTAAGGCATCAATGAAAGAATTCAACGTATATAGCAAATTGAAAAACAATCAAACACTTTTCATATCGGTTTAATAATTACTATATCTTTTTCTTTTGAAGAAGTGCATTTTGACACTTTCGTCACTGTTTCAGTTTTGTCGTGGTAACATGAAGCTGGTGAAGGCTTCAGAAACTTTCAGTAACGCTATATGTCTTTTTTTTCAATTACGAATCGCTTATGCCGACATCTGCGACGTCCTATTTTACTCTTCAAAACGAAAGATAGCGAAAAGGGATATCTTTCCCAAATTCGATTCATTGGTTTTCTAGTCCACTGGACCCAGTTGCACAATAGTTAACTCGTTGTTATTTTTAACTATTATCTTACTGATCGTAAAAGTTGAAGTAATGGTAACTCTTAATAAAACTTTTATTAGTTAATTCGTAATTAACTAACTTAAGAACTCTGCATATGCGTTGAACCATTTGGCTGGCAAATTACGAGCAAACATTTTAACAAATACAGTCTTACTTGTTTTAAGAGACCGGCAAAGGGAGGGAGCAAAGAGGGTCACATATGACAAGTGATTTATATAGGGAAAAAGCCATTTTTGGAACCACGAATTTAGGTTACATAAGACAGGTTTTCCTCTAATTCAGTGGGTCGCTTAGACAAGTTTGAATGTATTTTGCAACTGGGTCCAGAACTATTATATCGACATCAACTATAATTTGTCCTAATTTGAAACCTTAGATGGCTGCCAGAGAAAGAGGATTAGAAAGGGCAAGCGCCAGATCCAAATGTAAATCATACGACCTTTGTAAAATGGTACGTTAAATATTAATGTTCGCAAAAGTCAACAACATACAAATTAGCTCTTACATTATACATAACTCTACTTGATACTGTGAACATGGATGTTTTCGACCCCAGCTTTATTTTCGCCCAAATACTCAGCGGGCGAAATTCAATCTGGACCGAGCGAAGGCTATATTTGTTTACGAATGAATAACGACGAAATAACCAAGTATACAGAACAATATCTATTATATGTCTTACTGCAATTCAACTGAACGGAATTGATTATCATAACCAAAATAATAAAGACCCGATACATAGTTATTTCTGTACTAGTTGAGCAGTATTGAAACATTTGAAACCACCTAGCTGTTGTTTTGATGTTGTACAATATACATATTTATAGAATTTGTAACCTATATGAATATTTCACCAATCATTCACTAAGTTGCCATCTGGGGACCTTGCGTTATCTACATATCTTAAGTAATTACATCATCATATTTGTAAAACAGCCGTATATTTACCTTCAACAGTTTTTGGAGCTCACTCTCCACTTCTTTCATTGTATGAACATTGTGCACCACAAATCATTTGCCAAGAGAAACATCTTTAATTGCCATGTATCCCTAAAATGATAATAAAATAATAATCACATTTTAACCAACCCGAATTGTCTATTTGTAATTTGAAAGGGAATGCGAGACATAAATTTAATCGACATTTAAACTTGTCATTGTTCAAATACTGTTTAATACCCAGCATAAGAGCTTTTATATGGAGACACTACAGAATCACGTTAAGGACTTTGAATTCTGGCATTGGCTGTCCATTCTAAGGCCATGAAGCATTGAGGGGTCTTGAACGTACCGATACCTCATATGGTAAGGTGCGAAACCTATCAGTTTTCTCTCTCATTTAAAAAAAGAAACGCCAGCTTTCTTTAACTTGTCTATAACCCATAATCCTATTGTGTAAAGACGTGAAGTCTATATTAACTAACGACTGGTCCCTCAATATCTAATACAGGACACAAATACTCTCCGGATTAATCGACCAAAATGATAGAATTCATCTGTATTTTTTTATGAAAGAAAATTCAAAACAATTTCCGTTGCTTTTTCAACTTTTCCATTATGGAAGCAGGGGTGAACAAAACTGTCAGATCATATAAAGGCGAGGATTTAAAATCTGCGAGGGCGTTCAATCGCAACATTACGTTGATATTGAAACCTCGCTTTTGTATTGGAATTTACTGTTATGAAAAGGGGCATTTTAATGACAGAAAATAAAAAGTTTGCTTTAAGTATTGAAAATGATGATATCATACCGTTTTAAAGTCGTGCATGTTTACAGAACTTCGGAAACCGTTTTTATCGCCTGAAGCGTCGAATGTTACCACGGCATATTGCTTTGCAGTATCAAGAAGGACATCCTCTGTCTTCTTCTCTCCATTTGTATAGACATCGACTCTGTATGACTGAAGCGTAAAATAAAAATAATAATAGGGTACCAAATTAAATGATTCATGTCAGCTGGCCAATTTTTTGCTTATGCCTGACCTCACATGAACAGTAAATTTTTGGGTTTTCCATTTCCTTAATCAATCATGGTTTGTCAGGCTTGTTCGCCACTTGGTTACATTTCAGTAGTTCGGAACAGTCCATTTACGATAAAGAAATACGTATGCTGGTCCTCAGTGCATGCGTTGGCAGTGGAAAGCCAATTTTCATTGGTCAACGCTTGGCGGGTAGCGGCCTCTTCATCATCACCTGACTCATTCCTGTGTCTTCTTGACTAGCAATCTGTTTACCGTGCTTCAATTTGCTCTGAATTTAGTCAACAGCAGTTTTCATACGAACATGGCGAAGTCAAACCAAGACCATGTAGATATTTCATTTTCTATTTTACACGTAGGCCCAACCTATATTTCGGTTGGTTCGCTATAGCCCTACAAAACATTGCCTTTTTCGTATCCAGGACTTAATTTTCAATTCGCAATAGGTTATAAACCAACATGGATTAGTTCGAAACGCTTATTACTTTCGTCACCATTTGGTCGACCTTTTGAATTACGCTACTTGTTGTAATTTCTTATTCTGTATTCCAGTCACATCTGGTAATCGATGTCATTGAGACAGAATTTACAGATAGACATATGCAAAACATTTATGTTAACCCTATAGGGCATGAATATCCAAGGATATGCCGAAACCTAAATTTTGTTGAGTCAATCATGTGTATACTTGCATACATTTATCTGTATGGCTTCAGATTGCAATGTGAAAGATGTATTAGACAATCTCATATTAAACATTAATCCGTTGATGATGCAAGACTAAACATTCTAAACCTCAGTCGATAGATATATTTGGTATATGCGTCTTTAGGCATTTACTAATGACAAAACATGTCAAAGTTAAAATATCAGTTAAGTTGTATCAACACATATATGACAAAGAAAACTCAAATGCTACAAAATACGTCAATTAAATAGCAAGTTCCCAGAACTAATAAATAAAAAATCAATACACAAACGAACCAGGATATTTGAAATGGGGGGGGGGGGGGGGGTCAAANNGGTTCAAATAAACAGATATTTTATAGTTAATTAGTTAACGTTGTTATAAAATAATTCGGTCTACCATTAAAGTTGTTTCAAATTAAGTGGGATTTCAATGTATAAAGATTCGATATGAAAAGACGAGGGGCTAGTTACATTTATTAGGGAGAAGTAGAAGATACCAAGGGGCATTCAATAATGATAATAAAAACAGACAACACCGTGGCTAAAATAAAAAGAGCCAACGCTACAAACAGTAATACACACATTTACACTTAAAACCAAAAAGAGAGTAACACGAACCTCACGAAAATCCAGGACTGAGTTCAGTTGCTCCGGAAGGGTAAGCAAAATCCTGCTTCACGAGCGGCACCCGTCGGGTTACTTTTATTTCGAATCCGAGAATATGTCTAATCAGAGGGCGAACACGCTAATCACTAGATCATGGCGGGCCCGCCCGAGAGGAGTATTTAAGAATGATTAATCAAATGAATTTAAATCACAAGGAGATACTGTAAGTCTGAATCGTCCAATACAAGTGTCATTATTCATGTTTTTTTTATAACGATTGTATCTAAAATTTCAAAATTATTGTCATAGATGTTCTTATTAAACAAAACCTTACCTTTGAAGTCGCATCGGCAAAAGCGATGTAAAAAGCGAGGATGATGTATAGCATTGCCATTGCTTCTTAATGTCAATAGAATTCCAACCTGCAATTCGAAAACGAATGAATAAATTTTCTTCGATGAAATAGAAGATAATCTTTTTAAAACTTTGTAAAATATTTTCAGAGTTAACGTTCTTTGGGTGTAACTAAGAGTAGATAACAAGATCCTTACTCTGTTGATTCGGAATAATGGTCTAAAGTAATGCGTTCTATATATACACAGAGGAAAAAATAATTAATGTGAAACTGATCGAAATGTAAGCAGTTGTCACATATGTTGCGCAAGTTCCGTATGTTGATCCGTCTGTTAATTTTGAATATCAAATTAGTCACATATCAGTTTCACGATGTACAGGAACTATTTTCAGTTTTAGAAACAGATTGCATATTAGAAAAAAATCATTTTGTCATCGTTTTACATCCACTCAAAAAGCCTTTTCACGACAATTAAGGCAATTTTACGCCCATTTCTGTTGCCGACAGATCCATTTTTGCTGAATTTTGAATGCTCTATTATTAGATATGTAAGGAATATTTACAGAAGGGAATGAAGCATCTCGTTCGTTTTCATGAAGCCTGGGATCACAGATCTCTAAATTTCAAAACACAAGCTCCGTTGTCATCAATGGTTTCCTTCTCGCAAATCCATTTTTAAAGGAAATCTGAAACTAAGCCAACGACTACTGAATCTGAATCCATTTTGAGGCAGTTATAAGCAACATTCTTAGTATCGTTTGAGGTTACGAACAGTTCTACGGGGAAAGCTCCCAATGTTCAACTCCGGGAATAGCCTTGAAATAATTACCCTGGCTTGAATATTCTAATTCTAAGCATTTCTAAGCCAGTTTGTAAATATTATATCGATATTTCAAAGTCCCGTTGATATGCCTTTATACGGCACTTAATGTCATAGACCGTTTGGGTGTCTTTAACGCGTGTACCATAGACAGGGGACCTAGGTTTTACAAGTTCATTCAAAAGAGGTCCCTGTAGTCCAAGCAAGATCTAAATATCTTGGAGCCTTTTCATCTCATTTAGCTCATTTAGACGATTCAATGTATGCATATGTCAATTTCCGCCTTTTTTATTCAGCTGAGCTCATTCAAGTAAGAAATAAGCAAATGACAATTGTCTGCGTGGAAAAGGGGCTATATTTTGAGATATTTCCTATCGAACAGTTAGAATTTACTGAAACAACTTGAATGATTATGGACCACAAGGCGAACAGAACAAACGAGTATAGTACGACTTTCGCCATTATAGTGATGGGTCCTAATTATATGCAGCGCCAATGA
>JACSZP010026649.1:0-16137 GCA_016161895.1 Pinna nobilis
AGGTAACTGGATATAAGGTAGATAGCTAACATCAACCAGGTAACTGGATGTAAGGTTGATAGTCAACATCAACCAAATAACTGGATTAAAGGTGGGTTCAAATGGCTGGTAGTTGACATTTATGAATCATGGTTAGCATGCATCTATGACGTATGAGTAGCATGTATAACATGGATGGCATGAATGACTTATTGGTAGCATGTATGACTTATGGCTAGCATGTATGGTTTACAAGTAGCATGTTTGATCTACGGGTACAATGTATGACTCATGAATAGCGGGTATTTCTTGTCAGTCTAATCTTTTTTAGTAACTCACTTATCAAAATATTCCCAAATGTACCCAAAGAGTATTTCTTAAAAAAATCTCTTGATTTAAAAACCCATTTTCTATATGCAACCAATATAGGTAGCATAATGGCTTGAGAGTAGTCAGAGCAACTTGTGGATAGCATGTATGATTTATGGCTGACATATATGTCTATGAGAAGTATGAATGACTTACAGTATTACTTATGTGTAGCATGTATGAATTGTCAGTAACATGTCAACTTGTGGGTGGCATGATCTGACTTCCTATGAAATAGAATGTGCAAGGTATCCATTGTATCTGCAAATCAAAATCAGTAAGTGTGCCTTAGAGAAAACCTAACCAAGAGGTAGTATAACAGGTAGTATATGTATAGGTGACAAAGTGTAAGATGTGACATATCATTGTTAGAGACGATTGTAAATTAATCTTACAATTTGAAATTTACCATTATTTTGCTGAGTTCATTCATGGCAGGTGCACTTGTATCCGACATTTCAGATTGCTAGAAAAGTAAAAATGATTTTAATTTTTTAAAATTCATAACAACATATTTAAAAGCATGTATGTACTGAAAAATTAATTTGCATAATTTATGAGAAACTTGCCTTTTAAAAAGCATGATTGTGGAGATAACTTACCATACAACTGTATGCTCACACATCTTCAGTGAAGAGCTGTCCTGACTTCATAGTAACATACTTGCCTTCAGATCAGATTGTGAGGTAGTGAGATTAAGGCAGGGGAATCTGACTTTACCAGGTCCCATGTCACATTACCTGTTGACAAGTTAAAGAACCTTCACTGCTCAATAGTCAAAAGAACCAGACATAGGCAAAAATCTTTTCCTTTTTGGCTTTCTGTGATATCTCAGTATGTGTGAAAACTTCTTCATTGGAACAATGAACAACAATAAAACAAACCAATATCTTTACTAGTGAATGCATTGAGCAGCACTCATTTTCTTTTTTTTTCTTTTTTGCTTTATGCCACACTCAACAATCTTTCAGTCATGTTGTGGTAGCCAGTTTTTATTGGTAGAAGAGATAGCCCGGTTACAAATGTACCCCAGGAGAGACCACCAGCCATTCTGTAAATAAACTGGTAAACCTTCTCACATAGTGAAATTAGGTTCTAGCAACGCTTGACCTGCACTGAAAAGAGGTGAGAGACTGAGTGGTTTAAAGAGCAATGCTTTAATCATTCGGGCATGGAGGCCCCTAGCAGCACTCACAAGAGTTCACCATTCTGACATACTGAGACAAAGTCAAGAAGACATCAAGCTTACACATCTCTGAACTGGCTTTAAAGTTTTATTCAAGGGGACACCACTGTTGATCCTGGCCATCATCTCATCTAGGGCTTTACCGAAGTTGTCATTGGCTGGGTTTGGTTTTGCTAAAAGAACAAAAAATCTATTTCAAAAATCTCAGAAATTGGCATCTATAAGAATCTATAGTCATTGCACAGATTAGTAAGTGAAGGATTAAGGAAGTACTATATTTCTGTTACAGTTAAACTTGCTTTAAAGGCCATCCTTGTATATAGGGCACCTGTCTCTAGAGATAATTCCCTTTGACTTTGTTATAGACCTATGAGACAGTAAAAACTATTTCAGGAGTGGATTAACAAATGAAAGGTCCCTCACTGCATAGGCTATAGTGTCAGAATAGGTCAAATATCTAAAGTTTGCATCAGCTTTATACTGACTGTCATGGTGTGACTGAAATAATGAGTTAGTATCTTACAATACTAATAAAACAACAGTGACAACAGCATCATCAACAACAACAGTTATCAGTACTCACCTGCAGACTTTTGTTTCTTTTTATCTTTCTTTATTCTTGACAAAAACCTTCAAGATGCATAAAGGAATCCTCAGTATTTAAGTATGGCAGATATCTATACAATATGTATAATCAAAGCTCACAGAGAAACTTTAATGACAATTTAGGAAATACACATGTACTAGAAATCCAAGTACAGTGGAAACTGGAAATCAAGACCACCTAAGTGACTGGCTGAAATTGGTCTGACATGTGAGGTTGAAATAGGCTTGAAGAGTGGTAAACAGACTGAATTTGATAGTCTTAAGTGGTATGATTAGTGAGGTGGTCTCCTAAGTGAGGTGGTCTTTAGGCGAGGTTCCAGCGTATCAAATATGACATACAACATTAATTGTACTTTAGAGTGATGGCAGCTAAATAAGGTATATTGTAATTATGTTTGGTGTGTATTATTTATAATTTGAAACAGATGAATATGTAAAACAATTTCAAATGTAGACCACTTTTACTATGAATTTTTATATACTACAATTATACTTCATTCTACATAATCAAAATCATTAATCATCTCTCTCTCTCTCTCTCTCTCTCTCTCTCTCTCTCTCTCTTCATTAAAGAAGCAAGGTAAGGATAAAAGACCATACCCTTTAGATTTCTGTACATCAGCTGGTGGGGGAGGAGGCGGCGGTGGTGGGGGTGGCGGTTTTTTGGACTCTTCAAGCTCTCTCTTTACATCTTTATCTGAAATCAATAAATGTAAAACATGAGATACAAAATAAAAGTATATAAAGGAAAAGCACCTCTTGGCTGTTTTAACAAGAGACGGAGTTAAGCCTCGTGTGTGTTGCACCTTGGGCATCTTCCTGCACCAGATCAGTACAGCTTCATGTACCAGGCCAGGTCAAGTTTACAGTGGAACTTCGCCTAAGGATCACCTCACTTAGGAGACCACCTCACTAATCAGACCACTAAACACTATCAAAATTCAGTCTGTTTACCACTTTTCCAGCCTATTTCAACCTAACTATGGAGATCACCTCACTTAATCAGACCAATTTCAGCCAGTCATTTGGGTGGTCTTAATAGCCAGGTTCCACTGTATTATATCAGGTCTTCTTTTAGCGGACCATAGCTTATGCACCAGCCCCAGTTTAAGCTTCATAGTAACTGGCCCAGCAGAGCTTCTTGAACCAGATTAAGTACAGCTCTATGTACCAGGCATGATAAGCTTACTGTATCAGGCCTAGGGCAGTCTATTGTACCAGGTCTGGTATAGCTTGTTGCACAGGGCTTAGAGAAGTTTTTGTTACAAGTTAAAGTATAAATTCTTTTATGAGACCTAGGTTTTTGTTCTAGGCCCAGTGAAGTTTCTTTTACAGCATCTTGAAACATACCTAGTACATCATTTTGTAACTAGATGTTTTACCACATCAAATGCAGTACCTTGAACCAGGCCTAATCCCCGAGTATTCTAGTCTATATCAACCTTCCTTAGAGGGGATCACCTTAAATATCAGACCAATTTTAGTCGGTCACTTGGGTGGTCTTAATACCGATGTTCCACTGTGATTTGTTAAATACAAGTGAAAGATAGTCCAATGGGATAATACAAACAACAGCCAAAACATCTAACAAGCCATTACTTGTATCAAAAGTAAACCATTGATACATACACTGTTTGTCTAACTCCTCATACTGCTTTTCAAAGTCAGCCAACTTCTTCTCCAGTCCTTCCTTCTCTTTTACAAGTTTGACATTTTCTGATTCTAGTTCTATGATTCCATTGGACTCTGCTTTGTCTTGTTCTAACTTTTCCTGAAGTTCCTTCATCTGTTGTCAAATAACAATACTAAGATCAGTCTTAAAGACAAATCTATTCTCAAAAAATACTAATCTCTTTATCTACAGTATAACCTGTTGTAAGAGAAGGTAGAAAAGGGTCCCATGACTTGTGGTCTCTCAATTCAGGTGATTTGTGTAAAAAATACTCTTTCCGAAGCAAACATCTAGGTCACATTAGACAAGTAGTTCTTTAATTAAATGGATCACTAGGGCAGGTAGATTGTATTTTAAAATACATGTAGACTTCATTCACATCACACTACTACCTGAATAACATTTACAGTCTAACCTGCCTAAGCGACCCACTGAATTAAAGGAAAACCGGTCTTATCTGACCTAAATGAGTGGTTCCCAAAATGACTTTTTCCAATATAAATCACCTGAATTAAGAGACCACCTGTCATATGTGACCCTTTTTGCTCCTTCCCTTGGACGATCTCTTAAAACAGCTTTGACTGTATATCCTACATTTTCTTTCAACATAATTTCAGTTATACCATGAGGACATTATTGAGAGGACGAATTGTCAGGAGCTGCATCTTACAGTGCAGTGAAGGACCTTATAAGCATGCACAAACCCTTGACATTCGGCCTGCATGGCTTTTATGGAAATGCAAATTTCTAATCTAGACAGTCAAAAATTTGTTGAACAGCAGAGAAATTGGGTTGGTATTTAAGGCACAAGATTTTCACGGAGAAATTTTCAGCTTGATTCCATACTGAACCATTCAGAGAGACCCTTCTGTCAGGAGTACAGCATACTACTAGTATCTCTGAAATAATCAGAAAATTATAAATGGTCGCTTGGTTGGTTGAATTGTTGTTTCCCACTTGAGAATTTTTCACTCATGGTGATGTCACTGTATGCTGATGAGGGGCAACAAATTTGGCGTATGCTCAGCACTTATGGCCATTGCACAGGGAGGGTTCTTGAACATGCCGACACCTACTGTGACATGGGACTGTCTCATTTGATAGACAAGATAAGCCAACCGCAGCGTGGTGTGGATTTGAGCCCATAACCACAAGATCAGATGGCAAATATGCTAACCACTGAGCCACAAAGGCCCTAGAAAATCATAAATACTTTGAGAGATACAGTAGAGTCAGTCTGTAACGAATTGGCTTAAAGCGAATTCAGCGCATATAACGAATAGGAATAAAAACCACGAAAAGAGTTACTATCTATCTATATATGTAGTACATTCTGATGCTTAAAACAAAGGATGCCTATTCAAAAGTCAAAACCAATCCCCTTTGACTTCGTTATAGTCCAACTCCACTGTACATAACTAAATCGTTGATACAAGTGTTCATACATGTTTTGATATGATTGAATAAGGAGGGCTGAATTACAAAAGGAATTTATACATGCTAAAATTCTCAGAAATTGTAATCTCTTATAAATGTGTATCCATCTCTATATCTCTACAGTGAACTGACACTTACCTCTTGTTCATGTTTAGCTTTTTGCTGTTCTATCTCTGTCGTCAGATTTTCCACTTCAGCCAGTGCCATCATCAGCTGAGGATTAGATGCAGCGTTGGACAAAAGAATGGTGCTCTGTTTCTTAATTGCTGCATTCTGGACTTTTATCTGAAGTACATGAGAACTATGGCTTAGTATAGGGCTAAATAGCATCTTCACATTAGGATTATTATATCAGGTGTTGATTTAAATTTCCATATAGCTTATTGGAGATGAATGTAAAAGTATAGAATGAGCGAACGATGATAACAATACTTTTGATGTGATTTAATGTCTGGTTTTTTATTGCCATTATTCATCTAAATATAAAAGTACCGGTAAGTACACTTAAGCCTTGGCATGCACATTTGTATCTCTGTCACATGATCATAGAGAACCTCAATTCATCTGCCACCTCTCTTATACAGACAAACTTTATTGATTCCTTAGGTGGCTGTTTAATTTAGGTTTAATTGTACACACCTCTGCTGCATACTTCTCTGCTCCACTTCGGCAGTGCAATTCCAGTTCATACTTCTCTTTAAGAGTCTGATACTCCCGCAGTGCTTCCTCAGACACTGTTAACAGAAATATACTTAATCAGTAACAACAGACAAATGATCAATACATCAAAGCAATGGTTAATGTATTTATCATACATGTTCATTATAACAATGTATTTTTTATTCAATTTTAAAGAGTGCTACAAATACAAGTGTTGAAGTAAAGCTTTATGTAACTAATGAAAAAACATTTTGATGTTTAGCTCTTAGCATGCTTGCTTGCTGATCATGAGGTTGTCGTCACGGCGAAGTTCACTGGCTTTCACTATCCTTTGTATGAGAAATAAAACAAATCTGAGGTCCAATGTCACAGTAAGTGTTAGCATGCTACAGAACCCCCACTTCTCAACAGCAGTCAGTGCTGAACATAAGCCAAATCAGCCCTGTTAGGCAAACAGTGACTTTCAATATAAGTGAACGATTCTTGAGCGGAATGTTAAGCATGCAACAACTGAGCCCACAAAGGTGCCAACATAGGCAATACAGAGACCATCACATTTCAGCTCCTTCACGCATCAGGAGGTGTGCTAAAAATCATCAGACCTTTATATACAGTCGAATCTTGAAAACTTGAACGAATTTCTCTCGAAGTTCTAGATCTCTCGTATTAGTAAAGCTACAGTCTCGATCTTTTTCCTTAATAAATTAAGCAAATTTAGTCTCGATCCTTCAAACATTGATATCGAAATTTTCAATCTCTCAAATAGATTTCAGTCAGAAGCTTAAAAGTACCTGTGAAATATCATTTCAGTCTTTTGAAATGCGAATTTTTGGCAGATACCATAATTACCTCATGTTTATTTAGTAATCAAGATGACAACAGTGTTAAATTATTTCAGAATATTTACCTAAATGATAAGTGATGAGGACAGTGATCAGAAAAGCGAGTGAATAAGAGGGTTTTGGGATGGTGGAATATCTTTCAGCTGGAGAGATATTGTATTTTTGAAGACTCAAAGTTTCGAAAATGCGAAGTTTATAAGAGGTCCCAAGCACTTTGAGTTTTCGAGATTCAACTGTATAAGGACAGAGATGTTGATAGTCTGCCATAAAGGTATTTAGATATGAATTCATCTTTCTCTTATACAATTACTTGCTAGATTAGTTCTGTGGTATACACTCTCCAGAAGACATCTCCAAAATAACAAAAATAATTGTTGTTTTTTAATTTTTTGTGTCCCAGTCCCAGTCTAGTATCTTTCATTCATGTGAAAGTGTCACCCAATGCTGCCAAAAGGCTTGAAATTTTAATCTGTGACTAGCATTTAGGGCCATATATGAGTGAGAGGTCTTTAGCTTACTGACACCCACCAAAACAAGGAAACTAAATTTTAACAATTCAAAGGACATGAAAATCCTGCTACATCCAACTGGGATTCCAACCTTGGTCACCTAAAGTCAAAAGAGAGCAATCTAACACAGAATTATAACCAGCTCTCTCCCAAAATTAACCTTAAAATGTAAATTGATCTTGTAGTACAGTCTTAACTGCTTTTGTGATCCACTGATATTAATGACTACCTATCTAAAGTGACCTAGATACATGCTTTCAAAGTGGTTTTTTCTTTACAAATCACTTGATTAAGAGACCACCTGTCACATGTGACCATTTTTGAACCCTCCTTTGGATGGTCAGTTTGTACTTACCCTCAGATAGTTCTTGCATGGCTTCTTTGTGCTGTTGGACCTGCTTCTCCATCTGACTGCATCTCTTCTTGAGATTGGCATTCTGAATAAAAAGTTACAAAATATCACAAAGGTACACAAACTTGAATTTCAATCAAGGGCATGTTTTGGTTTGTATCGTTGTTTAACGTCCAACTCAAGAATATTTCACTGATATGGAGACGTTACCATACACCATTGAAGGGTGACAAATTTTGCCTATATTTGGTACTTATAGCCATAGAGCAGGGGTTCTGCCAACACCAACAAACAACAAGGGATCTCAGTTTTTGCTGTCTCATCTGAAAGACAGGAACAGCCAACTGCAGCATGGCTTAGATTTGTACCAACAACCTCACTATCAGAAGGCAGACAAGCTAACTACAAGGCCATGGGCATGTAGTAAATGTTACTATTAGACTGTCTATCGCAGTACACAGATTTGGTCAACATAGCTGCATTGTCAATACAGTTTAACCTGCCCTAGCAACCCACTGAATTACAGGACTACATGTCTTATGTGGCATAAATGAATGGTTCCCGAAATGAGATTTTCCTGTATAAGCTAGAACTGTCCTAACAGGACTTATACCCCTGTGGCAGCAAAGTTGAAAAAAAGTATTTTTGACTTTGACCTTTGACCTTCCGACCCCAAAATCAATGGGGATCCTCCATGAGCCATGTGCAACCCATTTCTGAAGTATCAACATTGTAGACCAATGAGTACTTGAGTTATGGTGCAAAAATAAATGGACAGACAGACGGACAGACAGACATGGTGAATCCAGTATACCCCCCTTCAACTTTGTTGATGGGGATACAATCACCTGAATTATGAGACCACCTGTCAAATGTGACCCTTTTTGCTCCTTCCCTTGGGCAGACTCTTTCAACAGTTTAGACTGTATAAAGATAGTCCTTCAGATGACACAGTCAAA
This sequence comes from Pinna nobilis, assembly GCA_016161895.1. Lineage (NCBI taxonomy): Eukaryota > Metazoa > Mollusca > Bivalvia > Pterioida > Pinnidae > Pinna > Pinna nobilis. The sequence continues at coordinate 8,572 of JACSZP010026649.1, forward strand.
ACTAAGGTCTTGTGTCATAGTTGGTGTCAGCACTTTGAACAGTGAGGGTAATGTTCCCAGAGTTAGTTTTGATGACTAAACCATATGTGTACTTTCTGCTAATTGCTAATCAGTCAATGGTCAAAAACCTACCTACTTGTGTCTGTTCATCATCGTAGCTACTAACAATGATGCCACAATAACAAAGACTGATGATGTCATTACTTCAGTGAAAATATGAAAATGGCAAAGCAATTCCAAAGGGTTGGTGTTTTGTTTTCTAATAATACATTTTTAAAATGAGTATATGACTACATTGTGCACCTAGAAATACATGTATAATAGAACACTTATTACATGCCTTGACAGGTGATGCCACTTTATTCTGCATGACTTATTTGCCCTTGGCACTTCAAGTCCATTAGTTCATACAGCTATATTATGATTAGTGTATGATGACTAACCTTCTCTTTTATACGGCTTTTCTTCTCCCGCTCTAGCTCTAAGTCTTCCTGCGTCACTTTTAACATACGAGAGCTCTCTGCTACCTCATCTTGTAGCTCTGTAAAATGTGTTATAGTTGTATAACAAATACACAAACTTCAAACTGTTTGATGACCAAGATTAACATTCATATACATGTTTTGTGCTAATTGGACAAATGGAACATGAAGTATTGCACATATTGTATATACATGTATATACTAACAAGATGTGCTTGTGAAACACTGATGCCCCCTGATAGCAAGTATTAGGAGTACCGCATTTAGTCATAGCTATATACATGTAGGTTAAAGTCACAAGGTCAAAGGCCACAAGGTCAAAGGCCACAAGGTAAAAAACTATGATACCAACAGAAAGGTCTTGTCACAAGGAATACACATGTGGAATATGTAGGCCCTACTACTTACCAATCAGAGGTTATGGAAAATGCTTAAGTTTTCAATAGTAGGTCAAAGGTCAAGGCCACAAGGTTAAAAATCATTGTATAAACAGAAAGGTCTTGTCACAAGGAATACACATATGAAATCCTTATCACTTACCATTCAGAAGTTATAGCCAATGTTACAAGTTTTTGCAAAACAAACAGACAAGAGAAAGATGGACAGACCAAAAAGTATATGCTCCAAAAACTTTGTTTCTGGAGGCATAAAATGAAACAAATAAATCCTTAAAACCGTGATGTGCTCTTTTCTATAACCTAATACCTGCATTTATGACTTGAAATGTTGAATGTACTAAAGTGAAATACATAAACTGGAGATGGCCACAGTTGGGCATCTTGTCACCACAATAGTGACAGGCCCTAATAATTCTCTACACAGCATAAAAGGATGAGATGAAAAAAGATTATACAATGTAGGTACTGGTCTACACAGCATAGAAGGATGAGATGGAATAAGATTATACAATGTAGGTACTGGTCTACATAGCATAGAAGGATGAGATGAAAAAAGATTATACAATGTAGGTACTGGTCTACATAGCATAGAAGGATGAGATGGAATAAGATATTACAATGTAGGTACTGGTCTACACAGCATAGAAGGATGGGATGGAATAAGATTATTCAATGTAGGTACTGGTAGGAAAAGAAAAAGGTAGCTATGACTGACTTCTTATCTTGTCATTCAGTTCCTCTGTATACTCCGAGTAGCCATCTTTTTCCTCATCCAGATCCAGATCCAGATTCAGCTTTGTGATGTCTGGAGGATTTGAGCTCTGCAGATCCAATAACATCTGTGACTGGCGCTTTAGGTCCTTGTTTTGGTTTGTAACCTGAAAATATTAAAATCGTCCCACATGTGAGGTTTAACCTTGTTATACAGAATACCTGTTCTATATATTCTGTGACAGAAGAATATGCAACTAGTCACATTATGATGTACATATTTTGCTTTTTTCTGATTTTGTACATGAACATGTTTGCAAAGATGGCCTTACAAGACAAGGAATGCCTCATACAAATATGGCCTTCAAGGCAATACTGTATACAGGGAAATTTTCGCCCCTGTTTTATTTTCACCCCTGTTTTATTTTCGCCCCTTTTGTCCTCATCCTCAGTGGGCGAATTCAAAACTGGGTGAATTCAAAATGGTAAATTCATTAGATAGAATAATGACGAGACCGGGCGAATTTAAAACAGGGAGAAACTGTCTACAAGTGCATAAGAGTGAAAATAACCCTTTATACAGTATTTTAATGGGGGCTGGGTAGGTAAGACCAAGAAGTTGGTAGAGCATCTGCATGGTAAGTAAAAGCCTCAAGTTTGAATCTCAGTTTGACTGTCACTTTTTCATCACCTATTGAATATGGTAGTACAAATGTACTAATGGTAAATCATGGGAAATGAGAAACCTTCCCATGAGACTGTGATAAACCTTTTTTTCAATCATTTTCATTTTTCATAGAAAAATTCAGTGAAGGATCAATTCTTGTAATTAGGTTAACACCACTCTTTTCTAAGATAGGTAATAGTTCTAAGAGTTGCAGAGTACTGGGCATACATTAAAGGCAACCCCTACCATTAAAGTAGAGGTTTGACAATTTGCTGGATAAAAGGCCAATACAGTAATAGTACATGTAAGTATATCTTGACAGTAGTGATTTGGTTTTTTTATTTAGATTCAGTAACCAACTCAACATACAGGAGGAAACATATTGTCCTTTCTTTATACCTTAAAGCCACTATAATGTATCAAGTATATTGTATTATGTGTAAGTAAAGTTTTAGGAATTAGCAAGATAATCTACACAGATAGGTACCACAACACTAACAAAGCATTTTCATCAGGTACCATGCACTGTGCATTCGTGTGATATGGAACTAGAACCACACCCCATGCATGGATATGTTGTTAAACTTGTACCATAGATGTGTACACATTTCACATGTGGTTCATATCTCAATATGTGCACTTTTGGGAAATGGTACAACTCCTTGGGAATGTATCGCATTGTGTTAATGAAAAGAAATACGTCTTCACAGTTCCATGTTTAATGATACACTGAATTCAAAAACTATACATGAACACATGACGTCACATACCTTATGATGTTGACGTCAAATAAACAACATCAGAAAAGGCGCATAATTTCACAACAACAACAACAGCATACGTTATCACCTTATAAAAGTGATGATTTTTGAGTAATTACAAAATTTCTGAAACAGGCTGGGGTCTAGGAAGTGTGCTGAAAAATGGCAGCAATTTGAAAGCCTATATTTGCTTAATTCTGTCACAAAGGGTGAAAGTAATGTATTATAATGTCTGAACTGGTATTATAAATTAGAGTATGCCAATAGAAATAGTTACCAGACCATTACATTTGATTTGACATCACATATTTATGTACATGAGGATATCCTACCTTCACAGCAAACTTCTCAGCTTCATTACGACAGTTGATTTCTATCTCATACTTGAGTTTCATCTTCTCATATTCATTGATGGCAGGCTCCACCACTGTAATAAAGCAAGTCATATTATTTAGTAAGAGAGTAATAAAAAAAAACCACATGTTTAACTCAAAGTGTCATTACATTTTTGTCAATATTTTCCCAGATTGTAAGAATGGGAAATGAACAAGATATGTGAGGGATACTGATGCCGTGTACACTTGGACAGCCCTAATCATGAAGAATATATTTGTGAAATATCAAAGCCCTATACCTTTTCCAGTTCAAAAGATGTAGCATGTGTTACAGATTTTTCTACAGGCAATGTCAATGACAATGGCAACAACGACAATGGCAGCAACGACAATGATGATGATGACACAAACTAAGATGCCAGGTGTATGGCATTAGCACTCCAGACATTTGTCCAGCAAGCTAAAATTGACACCTATTTCAAATGATATTTAATATGAAGGTCAAGGTCACAGGGTAAATTATTTTCAGTACCACACGGAGTGCTTTTATTATCATTCATACTCCATATTTGAAATATGAAAGTTGTACCTCTGTCTTTGATAATTCAAAATTAATGGCCAATGTAAGTTTTGCAGACAGCCAACCAGTCAAAAAACCATTAGCCATGAAATTTATTATTACAGGGATAACATGAATAACAAGAGGCCCAAATGGACCTATAAACTTAAAATGTAATATCCTATTGTAACCCTACGGGAAATGTTTAACCCCAGGGCAAGGCCAAACATGAACCCAGGGCCTTCTCTTGAAAAGACTTTGAATTAGCACCTCAAAAGGATGCTATATCCCAGAAATGAGCTTATTTGGCCTTTTACTTTCAGAGAAGAAGATTTTTTATAGTTGCAAAATTTGAACTTTTTTTGCCCTAGAGCAGAGCCATTTTTGGACCAACGGGGACAAGCTTGAGTCTGCATCATCCAATGTTCATCTATGGCAAATTTGGTTGAAAAAACCTTGAGAAGAAATTCAAAATGTCTCAGCCAATCAGAGGCCATGTTGGCCATCTTGAATTTTGCATGGCCCCGAAAAGTAACAACACTTGTGTGGGACCTTGTGTATAACAGCCCCACAGTTAAATGGCTTGAAGCTAATTGGTAAGGTATTTCATCCTTTACTTTTCCATAATAGCCTGATCTGGTCTTGATAGTTGAGAACAATACCGGGTTTGTGATTATGCAAGAGTTCAATAAGCTGCCAATCTCTGTGTTATATACGTCTGTGCTCTACCTAACTCTTAACTGACTGGTAGCAATTAATTGATCTGATCTGAATTACTGATAATCTACAACCAGAATCAAAGCTTCACAAGAAAGACAATTTTTACTCACAATGGCAGTAGTCTGTCGTTAGAAATTTTACAGCCAGAGAAAACGGTTCACATGCTAGACAACTTCTTACAGATACTCACAGTGGCATGAGTAACAGACTTTACAAACAGAGTGAGCGCTTGACATGGGAGACAACTCATCACTTACAATTGCAGTAGTTACAGTTTTACAAACAGAGTAGATGTCTCCATATGAGTGAAATATTCTAGAGTGGGACATTAAACAACAATACAACAACAACAACCAGAGTAAAAGCTTCCCAAGGGAGGCAACTCCTTACTTACAATTGCAGTAGTTATAGATTTTAGCATAGACTGCTGAGAGAAGAGACATATAGTGATAGACTTACATGCTTTCATCTGCTTCAGCTGATCTTCTCTATCTTTGAGCCTATGCACCAGAACTTCATACTGAAATCATAATCATAAATCATTAGACATTTGAGTTAGAGTTTATAGTCACTTCTCTGGCTGTCTGTGAGCCTCATGGGCTAGATTTTGTTACTGAAATCATAAGAAATAATAAATAGAATATACATGTATACTAAATCACTTCTTTGTCTATAAATCCTCTGGGTGATTTATGATGAATTAATTATAGACATATAATATTGAGGTTATAGAGTTCAAACCTACAACCTCACAATTTACATGTATTAATCGTGGGACCACCAGTTGTGGTGAGAAACCTAAATCGGTGACCCTAATTTATTTCCCATGTCACGCGCAAGCTGGAATTCAAACTGCATCATTGTTTTTTGTACAGCAAGAGTAATCATCGTTGAAACTGTACAGTCATTATTTTTAGGAAAATGGCAGCGAGGAAGATTGGTTTTATTTGTTGATTGTTTTTCACACCCCTATCCTTACACTCACCGAAACCGGTTACCCGATGCTAATTATTATGAGAACAGCAGGACCATGACGATATCAAAATTTAATTTATAAACTTTATTAAAATATCTAAAACCTCTTCAACATACAGGTATCTCTATTTTCCAAATCAATCCCCCCCCAAACAAAAGTGAATAATAATATCAAGAGGATAGAGTTTACATATTTTGAGAATAAGGGTACATATCTATATCTTCATCTTTATTATCTTTTTCATTCATTCTTTCAAATAAGGTTAGTCTTTGGTTAAATCTTTTTAAAAACAATATAGAATATCTAAACATGTATGTAATGGGAGAAGAAAATAAAATATAGGGTAAGATAGCTAACAGAATCTAAAGGTATACACCTATTAAAATGCCACTGTAAAAGGCACTAGTATAAAAAGGCCGCCATGAAAAATGAGCATGGCTAAGAAATCTTCACTCATTTGCCTCTATATAAAGGCCACCTGTGTATTTGTTGGTCAGTTGCTTAACATCTCTTACTTAATCAAAAGACATGTCACTATGTGTAGGGGAAGCAGCTAATGTTACATTAGCAGCCAGTAGACAATGTTGTTACCCAAATGCATTGTACTCTCTCACTTTCAATGGCTACTTTTTCTACAAATAAACAAGCTTTAATGGAATAATGAACCCTATCCACTTCTCCAGTTCTGTCTTCTTTGGCAGAGTTCCCTCCTACTTAGAAGCTTACAAATAAACAAGTTATAATGAAATAATGAATCTTCTCCACTTATCAAGTTCCCCTACTTTTGCAGATTTCCCTCCTACTTAGAAACTTAATAAAATCCCCGGTGAAGGGCTATAAATTTGGCCTATGTTGGACTTTTTAATTACAGAATGTATGGCCATTGAGCAGTGAATGTTAACATGCTAATACCTACTGTGACATGAGTTCCTAGTTTTGATTGTCTCATCCAAAGGACAGGAAAAGCCAGTCGCAGTCAGAGTCACAGTGCAGGTTTGAACCCATGACCACACAATCAGAGTGCAAACATGATAACCATGGTGATACAATCATGGCTCTTGCCATCTGTCTATAAATGCAATTTTGAAGCATGCCTGTTACCTTCAGTGGTCTTTGTGTAGATAGTGGACTCTTTTCACAGAAAGTCTTACAATAATAATAACTTGTAATTGTAAGTCACAAAGTGAGCAGTGTTTTCAATTTACCACATTTTTTATTTTTATGAAAGAAAGATAATATGTCATGAAACCATTTTCATGGGTAATAAAAATCAAATTGTGACTATATTTTGATATTGATTTTAACTTTGATATTTTCATGCACTACAATTTTATCAAAAGATCCTAGGAAGAAGGCTGAAGTTTGGACTCCTACTATAAAACACTCCTTACATGTTATGTGAATTTTCACTATAACCATACACTGAATCAAAATGTCCAGAGCAGTAATCTATAAATCTGTTACAGAGATGAGCTCATTTATATGAAGATACAAACACCTGGGACACTTACTGGGGAACATTATCATATTAACCCTGCTATTTACCAGATGGGATAAAACTCATAAAACCAAACACACTCACATTTTACTATTTAAGGCAAAACAAAATAAATCTATGGTTTATTGTTGATAAGTTTGATCTTTTTTTTTTCTTTTTTTTGCTCACAATGGTTGTGACTAGCAAAAAGTTTACTATAACTTCAAAACAAATCATCTCAGCTACAATTATTTACACCTACAGACAGCATCTCATAAAGATGGTATGGTATGGTATTGTTGTTAAATGTCCCACTCAAGAATATTTCACTCATATGGAGACGTTACCCAGTGCCGGTGAAGGGCTACAAATTTTGCCTATGCTCGGCACTGACGGCCGTAGAGCAGGGAGGGTTCTTTAACGTGCCAACACCTACTGTGACATGGGGCCTCGGTTTTTACTGTCTCATCCAAAGGACAG
>JACSZP010026653.1:0-12024 GCA_016161895.1 Pinna nobilis
TTATTTTGAAAGGCCAACTGTTTTGAGATCACCCGTCTATAAAGATCAACTGTCTTGAGATCACCTGCCTTGAAAGGTCAACTGTCTTGGGACCACCTATCTTGAAAGGTCAACTGTCTTGGAACCACCTGTCTTGAAAGGTGAACTGTCTTGAGATCACTTTTCTTGAAAGGTCATCTGTCTTGGAACCACCTGTCTTGAAAGGTCAACTTTCTCGGGACCACCTGTCTTGAAAGGTCAACTGTCTTGAGGAACCACCTGTCTAGAAAGGTTAACTGTCTTGGGACCACCTGTCTTGAAAGGTCAACTGTCTTGAGACCACCTATCTTGAAAGGTCAACTGTCTTGAGACCACCTGTCTTGAAAGGTCAACTGTCTTGAGATCATCTGTCTTGAAAGGTCAACTGTCTTGGGGAACCACCTGTCTTGAAAGGTCAACTTTCTTGAGATCATCTGTCTTGAAAGGTCAACTGTCTTGGGACCACCTGTCTTCAAAGGTCAACTTTCTTGAGATCATCTGTCTTGAAAGGTCAACTTTCTTTAGAGCACCTGTCTTGAAAGGTCGCCTGTAATGTGACACCACTTGTAAGAAAACATTTATATCCTACAATCATTTCAACAAAAGTAGTCATCTGTTTTATAAGGCCACATATCCACAACTGACTGTAGAGATGACCTCTGAAGATATGCTTCATTCTACCTATATATATATGGGAAATCAGTTTTCCATATGACCAAAAAAAATTTGTCAAGAGCATATATAAAGAGAAAAGTTATGATGTTACAAGCTGGATTTGCATATTTACATAACTGATTTATTTTGAGAGGATCACGTCTACGAAGGTCACATTCTTATCAGGTTTGACATTCTTCACTATTATAAACTAACACAAATTGATAGAAGACATGGAAACAAACTATTGAATTAATCTAAAATAAAACCATGTTCTTTCTGCATTATATGGCACTAAACCTAAAGAATTTAAATTTATATACAATCGTCTGTGTATTGAACAACTGCAATCTTGGCTCGAGGGCTGCGACCTGAAAAAGTTAACATCCTAAGTATATCAGAAATTGTAAACACCCAAGCGATACTATCTATAAAACGACCTTCAGTTTAAATGGCTAATCTACAAGACTAACAAAACCATCATAACTGAAGGTGACCAATGCATTTTCATTACTTTACCCCCTGGTGGTAACTGAAGTAATGTTTCATGTGCAAAATGTTTATGTGAATCACCAGGGAGCCACTTGACTGCAGAATCACATGTACTAGAGCCGTCTGCTTCTAAGGTCAAGTGTTGTATATGCCCAGGTATCATACAGATACAAGTATTTGAGGCATCTCCCAAGGAAAGGTCATGGCAGGCTATAAGAGATAAAATTGATTGCTTGATTATGCTGTTGTTTCACGTTCCACTCAAGAATCTTTCACTTATAAGAAGACATCACCAATGTCAGTGTCAGCTACAAATTTGGCCTATAGATGCTTAGCACTTACAGCCATTGAGCAGTAAGACTTATTAATGGACCAACACCTACTGTGACATGGGACTTCAGTTTTTAAGGTCTCATTCAAAGGACAGGGAAAGTCCACCACTTCACAGCATGGATTTGAACCCAAAACCTCAGGATTAGAATGTAGAAGGTGAGCATGCTCACTACTGATCCATGATGGCCGCTTATGCTAGGTGGAATAATACCTTGTACATGTAATGTTACCTCTTCGTTTTCTAGCACAAAACTATTCAGAAGTAAAGTAGGCCTATTGTACTGAATCAGGGCATGGACTATTTTCAACATCTATGTAGTTCAAGGATGCATTTATTTAGGGGGAAAAAATCTTCCAAGTTTAATTTATTTCTTTTTAATAGAAAATGTAATTGAGGGGAAAGTTAAATCTAAATTTCATGACTCCTTTATTAGGTAGAGCGTAAGTTGATACAGATTTAAAATTTTGCTTTCATAACTGACATGCAATTTCACACCTTCAGATTTGAAAGAAGTGCTGACATTTACTGGCATGTAAAGAGTACCTATTTACATGCATAATAACAACATTATTTCTGGGGCTGATTTGAGCATTGCCTGACAGATGTAAAGTGCATGTGTACCTATATATAGTGGAAACAAGGTTTAATTCTCACTTACTGGTATACATGCAGGCATTATAATCATAAAGGGCACCTGTTGCTTGGATAAGAGACATTGTTGATATAGGTTTGTTTGGCTTATTAGTGTTTTACCTCATTTTCTACATTACTTCATGATAATGGAACTAAGCCGTTGCAGGCTTCAGTAATTTTAGCCTCATATTTCATGATAAGGAGTTTATTCTAAGCACCGAGGGTTCTTCACCTTGCCAAATCAAAGCATGATAGTGACCTCGGTTAGCTGCCCCTATCTTTCAGATGAAACAGTAAAACCAAGGTCCCCTGTCACAGAAGGTGTTGGCACATTAAAGAACCCTCCCTGCTCTACAGCCAAAGCATAGGCAAAATTAATCAACCTTCACCGGCACACATTGACATCTCCATATACACTGTAAGTGAAAAATTCTTGAATAGGCGTTAAACAATACAACCATCCAACCCCCCCCCAAAAAAAGACTTACTCTATGTAGGCCTATACATTTGTTGGTTGGCTGGTTGTAGTGTTGTTTGACGTTCCACTCGAGAATCTTAAACTCTTGTGGAGACATCACCAAATGCAGATGAAGGCTACTAACTTTCATTGTCCTTTGCTCTGCACTTTGAGCAACTGAGCAGTAACCGCAGTGTGGCTCGGATTTAAACCCAGGACCTCAATAATCAGAAGGAGACTACCACTAAGCCTCGGCAACCCCTGAGCGAGCTCGAACTATCATCATGCTGCCATGCCCATGATGTCTTTCTTACCATACATTTGAGGCAGCAAATAGCAGTCTATATGAACAAATGTTTTTTTAATTTAAACAGGTGGTTGATACAGCAGGTTTTACTGTACTTAGGGGCCTTCTTCAACAAAATTTCATTATACAACAGAGTAAACATACATGGTCCTAAAAATTCAGAAATGCAAATTGATATAAATTGTAGTGGGTGTATCAAAACCTCGTTATTTGAATCACATTTAGAAAAGCTTTGATGGAAATAACTGATAGGTGATAATAGCTATGTTATAGTAAGCTGTATGTACACAAAGAAAATGTAAAAAGAAACGGCAAGGAAAATATCTGAAATGAGGCATGAAGGTATGTGCTCATTGAAAGTACAAATGTAATCCAATATATATCAAAAAGTAATTATGAGAATATCAATATAAATGTTTGTCATACTTTCAAAGATCAGACTTTATAATCAAGTATACGCCAACCAAGATGTACGTCTCTCTCTCTCAGCGATGGTTGGTTGGCTGGTCGTATTGTTGTTTGACGTCCCACTCAAGAATCTTTCACTTACATAAATGTATACCACTAGGTACAGTGAAGGGTGCCACAAATTTGGCCTGTGCTTGACACTTACGACTGTTGATCTCTGTGTATTCTTTCATCTGCCGACATGTAATATGACACAGGGCTTCAATTCTTACAATCTCATACACAAGACCGGGTAATTCAGCTACCTATGCCGAGTGGATTTGAACCCCTAATCTCATGGTCAGAAGTCAAACTCAGTGACACTAAACCTTGGAGCCCTAACAGCTCTCTGACCTATGCTGATGAGGACTCTATTCTATACAAAGTGGGAGATTTCTTGAACATGCCAAGACAAGTATGAGCAAAGAGTCTCAATTTTGTATTTTTCTTATCTGAAAGACAGAAAGCCTGTTACCAGCCCTCCTCTTTACTTTTTAATGAATACCCAAATAGAATAGGGCAAGTGTCTAGTACAAATTTTCTTGCTCTGAAGTTTACCAGCCCACATGACATAGTCCTATTACAGTAGTAATTCAAAATATGTAAATTTTTCTGCATGTTCAAAGTTTCCAAATTCAATTCCCCAGGCCTCAAGCCACAAGGCAACAAATGAACCATTGGAATCACATCCAGCCCAGCATGCTGTTATGCAACTACAGTCTAACCTGTTATTAGAGGCCGTCCAGACAATGACAGGTGGCCTCTTAAGCCAGGTGGTTTATACAGGAAAATTCACACACAAAAAAAATACCACAGGAGAAATCCTTCAGGTTATGAGGAGTTTATAACAAATACAAATCAAAAGTCCTCCTTTTCGTTCTCCATTATTTCGTTTTTAAGTCATTACTGCTGTTGTAACGTGCAAGTCATGGTCATTATTTAACTTAACCTGCATATAGGTTACGGAAAGTTTTGTTACTTTGTGATCTGTCCAAAACTCCACTCTGGGAAACCTACATTTAGGCCACATAATGCAGGTGGTCCTTTGCTTCATTGGGTTACTAAGGCAGGCTATAGATTGTACATGCATCTAGACAATCAATAACCCTCAACCCTGTCCAATCTTTTTTATATCTCTACTGGTCAGCAGATTACAGTTCATGGCACCACAACCTGTTCTCCAAAATGCAGCTCTATAAGCACTTGTAGATTAACCACTGCAACATGTGGTGAAAGTGAAAGTAAGATTTCTTTGCTACATTCCAGTAACCTGCTGTTTTATGGGGAGCCTGTTTTATCGCCAGTCTAACTAATCACAAACGATAGCGGGTAATCAGTCTAATAACCTATATATCTATTTCCTTTACTTTTGTTTTATTATTTCCTGTCCGCATTTAGAATCAATAAATCCCCCACCAGTCAGGCAACCAATTCGTCACTCCAGTGTCACATGACAGACAGGGGTCACAGGGTTGCCACATGTGGGTCTAATTACAACAATTTACACCTTCACAGCCCATTAATGAAGCAATTCTAAATTTTTACGATGGCATATCAAACACAGAGACAAGCACATGGAACAAGTAAATCTAAAAAAGAAAAGACTACACACAGGAAACTTGCCTTTCTGTAATGTTATCACAACCCAATCACTTTGATATCAACACTTTGAAACAGATCTCAATTTTGTTTTTATTAGGAACTACAGGTGATGGAATGCAGTAAATAGGCTTGTTCAGACTTCAATTTCAGTGTTGAAATGGCTATCATAGCTATAATGGCTTAATTGTTACATCACTTAGACAGACTACTGACATCTCTCTTTAATCTGTATATAGCTACCCCACTTCTTGTTGGAATTTACCAGAACAAAGAGTACTTATTCATCAGTAATGGGTTAAAAACAAATTGTCAATTAGCACCTTGTACTCTTCTCTCTTCCTCATGTTTAACACACTTCCTTACAAACATAAAACTTCAGCATCTTTTCTCTTAAACTGAGGAGGAAATACTGCAACCTATTTACAGAGGAGATAAGATTATGCCAAATAAAATCTCTGACATTTTACACATTTTTGCATGATCTGTTTTCAAGTTTCTAATGAAAACAATGGATCAAGTAAAACAAAATACCATAACTGTAACACTGAGAATAGCTTATACCCTTGTACATGTTTGTTACTTGGTCATCTGTGGAATGCAGTTGATTACAGTAAGTACACATGTACTTACCTATACTAAATGTTGAGATTCTTAAATTTTATATCTACATGTACACACTCTCTGTAATTATTCTGGCTATGGTCAACCAAGATCAGACCAAATTGTAAGAGGACATGCAGAACTTGAACAGAATTTGTGACAGAGATTTAAGAAGAATTTTGAAGAAATTAAAAATGAGCCTGTAGTCATTTTTAATTTCTTCAAAATCATAAATTAGTAAGGACAGAAGGATATACTCTTGTTTTTGTTTTGTTGAGCCTTTCACTCGTACATTAATTGTATGGAGACATCACTAAACGGTGAATTTTTGGTGATGAATTAAGGGCTAGAAACCTTGGCCTATGATCAGCACATAGGACTATTAAACAGTGGTCAAGGAATCTGTGATGTGAGGACACCCAATAAGACACGTGATCTTACATGTACATGTAGTTTATACTGTTTCATCTGAAAGCTGCTGCCTCTGCAGCCACTACTGAAACCCAGTGGCCACAATCCCATGGCCTGAAGATGACCCCTTCACAATGGACCCACAACCAAACTCTCTCCTAAACTCTCTCCCAGAAGCTAAACAACTAAAATAAAACTTCATTCTGAATTTTAAGTTAGCTAGTGGTGGTCCCAGAGTTTAACATATGTACTTACCATTTATATAACCTTCACATTTCAAATTCAATTCATACATGTGCTTGTGGAAAAAAAGGTCTATTAAGATAATGTATGAACCCATTATACACAGTCAATGGTGTCAAGAGCATTACCTAGTTCAGACCAGAGAGATATTTATCATATCTATTTATAACATCATAACACACTTTCATAAACATCCCCAGGATATTTTTTTCCAGTCATTGAGAGTCACAGAAATTTAGTCAGAATATATTTTTCTTTTCATTTTCACAAAGCAATTTATTAGAAATCATGGCAAGTATACATATAGAGTGTCACAGTAAATACCTTCCCATGATAAGGACAATATTGACTGGAAAAATAAATATTGGCCTTGAGCCAAAATACATTCAATTACTCCCTGCATAGGTATAAAATGTGCAGAAATTGTTTGTTTATGCAATTAACATTCAATATCAAGTCTACATCTCTCTCGCAACTATGCAAAGTGCAGACACTTTCAGGCTATAGAACTTGCACAATTAAGTCGCAAAATAGAATATCCCTATCATAGCCTTACTACCTCTTTAATACAATTAAATTACTGTACCATACACTAGAGCAACTGGCTTACTAAAACCATAGTTAACTGAATGCACCATTTCGAAAAATAAATTAACAGAATGTACATTTGTACATGAACTTTTTCCTCAATTACTTTTGCATGTATTTTTTTTTTCTTTATTTGCATGAGCACTTTCTTCGTCAATACGGGTTTCTCTCTCTCTTAAATCCAGGGCCTTGCTTGGACCCTTTCAGAGAGAAAGAAGAGAAGGGACATAACATACCCCTCTACCTACCAATAATCCTAATAAATTGGAGCCAGATCAGAACCAGAGATGAGCGGCCTAATAATTTAATTGGCTGTCCATGTCTTTCGGATACCACACAGTAAAAAACCGTGGTCCCATGCCCATGTACGTGTCGTTATACATTAATGAATTAACCCTCCATGCTCTATGGCCATAAGTTCTGAGCATAAGCAAAATTTGTCACCGTTCACAGGCAGATGTTGACGTCTCCATATAAGTAAAAGAACTCTGACCATGACACTTTCTGTTTCATTTTAAGGACAGAAAAACCAGTTTGGCCTGTTTGGACATACTCTCAATTCTTCAATCTGCATTTCAGCAAGAAACCAGTTTTGTCCCCATCTTGGACTCAAACCCTTCACTATCAAGTCTTCAAGCAAGCATACAAAATGTACATACATGTATGTATGTATACCCAGGGCCAACATACCAGATTCTGTTAACGTCCCACTCAAGAATATTTCACTCATATGGAGACGTCACTGTGTGCTGGTGAAGGGCAACAAATTTTGCCTGTGCTCGGCACTGCTGGCCGTAGAGCAGGGAGGGTTCTTAAATGTGCAAACATGTTACTGTCTCATCCGAAAGACAGGGACGGCCAACTGCAGAGTGGCGCTGCAGGAATCGAACCCAGGACCCTTCAATTCGAAGTCGAACATGTTAACCACTCCTCCACAGAGGCCCCACCAGATTCTGTACTGTTCTTACAAATAATAAACAACTAAGCATCATAGACAAATAAACCTTCCATTGGAACTTTTTACAATATCCAAGTGTTTCATCAGTTTAAACATACATGCATTATTCCGACACCAGACGCAAACAGGATTCAAAAGAATTTCCACTGACGACTTGACGAAAATAGTTCCTGGTAAAAAAACATGCAAGATTATGGATAAAAGAGATGATTTTTTTGCAAACTTTGGGTTGTTGCAGTAAGTTTGCAGTCTAAGGTCTGTTTTGATAATAACAGTTGATGATAAAGATAAATATTAATACCAGACACAAAAAGCCTGTCTCCACATCACAATAAACCTGCCAGTGCAGTACAGTACATTTATGTTCTGAGATCAACATCAAAAATCCATATAATTCATTATACAAATGCAAGTTTTTGTCTGTTTTATAACATACATGTATATAGCATATAAAGGTTGGTATGAATATGCAGCAACTTAGGTGGGCAGATCTCTACCACACTACGGTATGACTGTGATGACCATGAACCGGCCTACCCCCAAAACCCCTGCCAGTGAAAGGTGACAAATTTTGCCTATGATTGGCACTTATGGCCAGAGAGTAGGAAGGGTTCTTTAATGTGCTGACACCTTTGACACAGGACCTTGGTTTCTACTCTCTCATACCAGACACAGGAACAGCCAATTGATCGCAATGTGGCTCGGATTTGAACCCATGATCACATGATCAGAAGGCGAACACACTAACCACAGCTAGGCCAAGGCAGCTCCATCTGTATAAGTATATTAGTACATTGTACTCTCTTTCTCCCTCTCTCTCTAACACATACATGTATTCACATAACGGTAGGATTATATATCTATCACAGGATAATTCATACAGACCGATGCTGTAACAGGACTTTTTCCTTTGACTCTAAGTCAGTTATTGATTAGCACAAACAAATTTTGAACAGCAAGGTGGCTGGGATCAGATACGTGTACACAATAGTGGTAGGTATATACGTATGTCTCAGGGGTATATAAGTTACACCTCTGACAGAGGATCACGTAATATTACACACCTTGAAAAGGTAACAACTTGTACTCTTGTCACACCCGATTGCACTGATAAGTAATTTTACCCTAATAAAACTTGTTCATGCTTTGATTCTCATCAACCCACCTTTGGCCGACTCTACATGAGTTTTCTTTTAAATATGCAGACCTAACTACCTGTATAACTATTGTAGGTATCTGAAGGAAGCGAGGAGTACCCCTTACAATTTTCTATTGTACTACAGGCACGTATGTACATGTATATGTATGATGTAATACCTGATAAGTGTTGAAAGACTTTAAAGTGTACCCAAAATCAACGGAAAATGAGCTAGATGTTGGAAATCTAAAAACATTCCAAACTTTCCCTTATTGCTAAATATAAACCAACTATGTAATGAACCTGTATTGTGCGTTTTAATCATAAATATGAATTTCGAAAATTTAAAAATTAAGCATAAAGATACAATGTACATGTAGGTTCCATCGTCTACACATTGACTAAATAAAGTGCACCTCCTTTGTTTTTTTATGTCTAAATTCAAAGTCGAACAGGGGCCTCCATGGCCGAGTGGTTAGCGTGTTCGACTTAGAGCCGACGGGTCCGGGGTTCGATTCCCGCAGGCGCCACTCCGCAGTTGGCCATCCCTGTCTTTCGTATGAGACAGTAAAAACCAAGGTCCCGTGTCACAGTAGGTGTTGGCATGTTAAAGAACCCTCCCTGCTCTACGGCCAGCAGTGCCAAGCACAGGCAAAATTTGTCGCCCTTCACCGGCAATCAGTGACATCTCCATATGAGTGAAATATTCTTGAGTATTACGTTAAACAACAACGCAACAACAACAAAGACGAGCAGGCTAACCATGACTGACTTGACCAAGCTAGGCAGCACTCGAGTATGACATAAAGCAAAAACAAACAGAAGCATTAACCGAAACACAAATATATCCATAATCATCCCTTCCGATGTCAAAGATATGAAATGAGCACCAAATAAAGACATTTTTTATATAAATTGAAATTATTCAATTGAAAACTTCAAAACCCTATGAAGTGTTTTAAAGAAACTTGCATCTATGCAAACACGCAAGAGCACACTCTCACATCTGTTGCACGACGTTCATTTCAAGTTACAGCAATTCTACACAAAATTACAAGAGCATGGTAAAGATTTCATGCTGATTTTAATTATCACATTTATGTCATAAACTTATTTTCCTGCAAAAATTTAAGTGAAAATTTAAACACCACTTTAAACACTTGAACTTTTAATTTGCCAACAAAATGAAATACTGTGATGCAATATTGAATTGAGCCAGACAGAACATTGTTATCTAAAATCAGAATAGATTGGTTAAGTATTGACAAAATACAAGTGTTAATAAGGCTAATAAAATGGATTTTTTCACAGACTTTATCTAACAAGCTATATTATAGTCTGAGCAAGTAGGTTTTCTGTATAATTTGCCCATTTATGTGTGAGCGTCTCTGCAGAACGATTGATTAGCTGGTTTGTATTGTTGGTTTGGCTGTAATGTCATATATGCTGCATTTGGCACTCAGACCCTTGACCTTTTGTCCTTAAGTTTAGCACTAAACCTTAGGGCTACAACTCCAGGCTCTGTCTGTAGAATAGTTTTGTGAGTATTTTGATTTCCACATATTTTTATAAATACATAGTAGATAACATTCGTGGATCTAGAGGGGGAATGAGGGAGTCCAACATGTATGAGAACCTGTCTTCAGAGGCTATAACCCTGGTTGATCAAGGCAGGTTGTCTCTCAAGACAGGTTTTATTTCAATGAATTATCTCAGTACGCTGGAGTCATCTCTCAAGACAGCAGGCTCTATTTGTTCTTGATGTCTAACATGTAACTGTTACCTTACAAAAATATAAAATTTATATTGAAATCCCACAATTTTTTCTTCTTTCCAAATTTCATACTAATTTTGCATGTGTATAGAAAAAAAATAAACTTCAAATCAGTATGATTTATTCAAGATAAGACAATGACGATGACTCTATTCTATAATATCAATGATTAACATAAAATACATTTCTGTGAAGCTTTCAAAATTCTACTTCATAAAATGATTCATATTTCTTTATAAGATCCTGCTCAACCCTAACTACAAGTACACGTACCTGCAAAATGAGGGGGTGGAATAAATCAGGTATAAATTATATACAAAAACAAGTCTTAACTTTAAAAAAAATGTGTGGGTGAGTCAAAAGGGTACTTGCAACTGAATCTATATTTAAACTATTGAAATGTTTCTCATTTATGGTCCACTTTTATCGTCATAAAATACATCAAACTTTAATTTGTACTCCTATCCGAGTACCAAGATCCTGGATATATTAATCGGAATAAATGTATGCTTGCTTTATTCTGCACATACATGTAATTCCGCAGCTCCTTAGCATATGAAGTGGATGATTGCTAATTCATAAATTGACCAAGATACCTACTCAGGGTAGTGTGGTTAATATTATATACATACATTCAGCAGAAAGCACCTGTTCCTGTTCTGTTTTGCTGTTAACTCATGTGTTAAATGTTTTATCAGCCTAGTAATCATGTATAAATCTTTACATCAGCAATTACCCGTGTAATTAGGCATATCAAGAGGAGGATCAATCAAATTAGATACAGGGAGAGATCAAGCCGAGATAGTAATTAATCAGGACTACTGCGCTGTAATCATATTTTCTGCTCAATCAACACTTACCAAGCAGATTTGTCCTTTTAATGTATGGTGAAATATAAACATCATTACGTTATAACTAGCTTATTATCAGGCCCTAATCAACTAATTACGAAATTTCCAATCCAAATTCATCTTTTTTAGATTCATGCCTTCATTAATTCCATTTTCCAGTTATGCCTTCTTTGATTTTATGGTCACTTATACTTAGTCCATTTGTAGGCCTATTCGATTTTTTTTTTATGACACGCTTGTCTCAAATTTAGGTTTTAATAGATCAATGCAAATGGTGCTGAACACGTCATATTCTTATATGCTAAGCAATACAAATGTGCATCTCTGGGAAAATACGGTAAAATAGTTTGGACACCCAACTCCTTACATGAAAAAAAGGTACGGGTACCGGTATGATGAAAATCTGTCATGAAATATTTTGGCTTTTAACCTTTTGAACCCAAAGTATAAAAATGGTATGTTCTTTTCTATTGTCTTAGACTAGTTCATCGCTGTCTGTGGTGTTGAAACAGTTATA